>JAVJIF010018290.1:0-72023 GCA_038442645.1 Agave tequilana
CAATTTGAAGGGAAAAACTTACAAACCAACAATCAGTAAACTACAAAAAAAAAAAAATGACAAATTAATGTTAGTCTTTGTCGTGGTTGTCGCATAATGAGTTTTCTATTGAGGAATGAACAATTAACTAAGAACATAAAGGAATGATAATATAAAAGAAATGTGCATGTAGAATGCTAGATAAGCCTCAAAAAAGGGAGAGAGGAAGGGGGAAAAAAAAATAGAATTAGATCAAGTTCGGGTTTCACCTGAAATTGTGTACATATTTCTTCCTCGTCTTCCTCCATTCAAAGCCACTGATTGCTGATGCAGCATCATCAAGATTCTCATATACATTGCATCCTCCTTTCTTTTATAAGAAAAAAAAAGAGGTCTCTAAATATGTTGTGAATCTTGAAGATGCTGCACCTGCAAACAGTGTCTCTTTCTTGACTAATTCAGTTTTAGGGCACATCTACCCAACTTAATCCCAAACCTATGATCTCTAAGACCTGGAAAGTCTATTGCAATGCA
Source organism: Agave tequilana (assembly GCA_038442645.1). Taxonomy (NCBI): domain Eukaryota; kingdom Viridiplantae; phylum Streptophyta; class Magnoliopsida; order Asparagales; family Asparagaceae; genus Agave; species Agave tequilana. The sequence continues at coordinate 514 of JAVJIF010018290.1, forward strand.
GAGGAAACTCTACTTCTATGATATAAAATAAAGAAAACCCATGAAAGAAAGAGTCTTCAACATTGAGAAGAGAAAGTAAATGGAAAATTATATATAAAATGAGACATCTAAGGCTAGAGTCTTGTAGTGTAGAGGGAGGGAGAGCTAGAGAGGAGAGGATGAAGGCATGCAACAAAGAGTGAGTTGGATGGGGTATAAATATAGGGCCTTGGGCTAGGGATTGGTTGGTGTGTTGTGATGAGAGAGAGAGAGAGAGAGAGAGAGAGAGAGAGAGAGAGAGAGAGAGAGAGAGAGAGAGAGATGTAATTGTACGTCACAGTCTTTGGTGCCTAAATGCAAGGTGCCACACAAGGCCATGGCATTGGCTCAGAGATTAAAAGAGGTGAAAGGGATAGAGAGAAGAAGTTTCCAAAAATGGCAAATTTGAGAGCCCAAGCCCTAGAGATGTAGATTGAAAGGGCGAAGAGTAGTAGCCTATATAGACTCTACAATCTCGTACACAAATATAATGAATTGGATTTAGGTTTTGGAGAATCTGTTGCTTTTTCTGCAAGCATTGCAACGTGATCGAAGGAATTGACAGTTTTTGCAACCGCCAAGTATTCTTGTGTTCATTGGGTCAGATCTTTAGAATTGAGATGTTAAGAATCATATTAAGATAATAAATTTGGAAAATGTTAAACACAATGATTAATTAGTATGTTTCTTTAATTTGGAAAAGAAATTTTAATGCACATGAGTTTAGTATGGACAAGTTCTTTATGATCAACTTGTGAATACATTTCTAACTGCTTTCAATGCATGACCTTTTGTATCACAAGAATGATAGCCATTGCTGCATGATTATGGAGTATACCATCTCAACTTAAACTTAATTTAATTGTGATATTGTATTTAAGTTGCATGGACATTAGTTATCCTGACTCATGTCATATCAATATAAATATTTATATAATATACTATTAACAATCTTGCATACAGTAATTTAAGAAATAAATCTCATTATTGTGTACATTAAATTATAAATAATATTTTGTTGATAATCACCAAGCATAATTTATCACACGCTTGTTGGTTATGGTTATATTTAGGGGCATAAATATTTTCTCTCTGTTGCAATAGTATGAGTAATGTGTGATCCAATTTTTGCCCAGTAGCTAGCCTTTGGAAAAAAATATCTTGCTGCTCTCTATGACTTTGAATGCCTGTATGTTTTTCCATTACTTAGGTCCTAACGAACTTAATAACATTGGGTCCAAGGGACAGCTCACATTCTGCTCAAATGTTTCGACAAAAATTGCAACTTTCAGATGATCCTTAAACCACGCAGTTCATCTGTTTGCTTCAATTGCTCATAGAGTTTTTGCAGCATCAATTTTTCGTCCAAACTATTGACAGTTGCACATTCATGAGCTGATGCACTACTATATGGGCAATTTGCAACTTTGTTCCAAAATTGTACATAGATGTGCAGGAGAATAAATTTTCTTAATTCTTCCTGTAAATAACTTGTAGCTTCTAAGGTTCTTTAAATTAGGCTCTTTTTGGCAACAGAATAACATGTAGTAGTATTTTTCTAAGAAAATACACGATATACGTGAAATACATGGTATGTTAAAACTCATTAGCCCATTAGTCCCGCTCGGCCATATTGAGAGTTTGAAGTGGGTTTAGGGGGCGGTGGGTTATCCCGGATCTCCATCAGGTGATATAAGAGTCAGGGTGGGAGAGGGAAAAAAAAATGTTTTTATAAAGAGCTCACAAGACACGTATTTTTTCTCCCTCTCTCTCGCTTTGGGGCCGTTCATCAGGACCCCACAGTGCGAAGGATCATCACTTAGTCCTTTGCATGAAGAAGCCAACCCTAGTCCTTGTTTATCATGCATGCATGTAAATTAGTTGCATTAACTCTAATCTAATCTGTTTATTTACCATCGCTTTTATTACTCATTAACTGTTGGGACTTTAGACAGAAGAGGAACAGTTTGTGCCTTTCAATCTACCTAGACTTTATAGATTTTTCATAATCCACCATGTCTCTTTCTTTTTACCTGTAAATCTGGTCTCACCGACACATAAAAAATCATACATATACCCGAAACTTCACGAATACAAAGAAATTATTCGATTATGGGCCAGATAAAGCGTAAGGTGTTGTTTGGAACTAATATCTCCACATAATTACCCAGCATCTCTTTCTACATGCAAATACAAAACGTAAAAACGTGCGTTGGTCCACTGAGTTTGAATGAGGTCACCTCTATGCTGAGCAGTGAAAAGTTGGCGAGTGGGGTCAAAATTACGTACGTACGTATGTAGCAGGATGTAACCTTGATGGATTGAGAGAGAGAGAGAGAGAGAGGAGAGAGAGAGGTGATGGTGTACTGGTTTGCTTCTCAGCCATGCAAAAAGGAGCACTCATGATCAATCTGCAGGGTCAGAGACTCACACTCGGACTCAGTGCTGTTTTCTTTCAGATCTATGAATCAATCCTCGTGAGTTGTAGCTCGCACGAACCAAAATCCTTACTAATTCCATGCCAATACAGCACCTACCGGCTACAGCTGTAATCTCTGTAGATATTCGAAATAGATCAAACGATCACGAGTTGCGAATCGTTGGCAACAGTTGCGATTCTAACATTGTATCAACTCATAATCACTTTACCTCAAATAAATGATATTTAATTATGATACCTACTTGAACAGATCACTGATATTGGGATATGTATTCATCTCATGTATGCTTAATTTCATCTTCACCAAAAGATCTCTCTCACGTGCCTTGTAAGCTCTCCCATAATTCTCAGATCTCATCCTATGCTATCAGTGTGTCAAGTCGCGCTTTTTCAGAGCATAAAGCAGCTAGCAACGATGTCACCGACAAGGAGATGCCAAGTTCCATGTCCAGTGGCCAGCTCATCAGTTCGCAGATCATGTCCTTAGCCTGCATTGCAGTCACAATACCTCACAAAATTATAGTGTGTGTGTGTGTGAGAGAGAGAGAGAGAGAGAGAGAGAGAGAGGAAGGAGACAACAATGTCACCAACACCTTTCTATCGTGTTAGTTTTCCCTCGGCTTTGCTCCTAAAAACAATCTTGTTGGATCTTGCTTTAAAAGTTTGGTAGGGCAACATGCCTTGATAATGGCCAACAACCTAGTCATTTAGTACTACTACTACTGGACGCAGCTTAGCACAACCTCATGTTCACATAGAGAGAGAGTCAAGTGTTGTATCATGATTGAATGTTGGTTAGGTTTGGAGTTCACTCACATGTACATATGTCGGGGCTGTTTGGCTAGGGGTGAAAGTGAGAAAGTGAGGAAGTAGGGAATACCTTTGAAACTTGAGAATTGATAAGTAAGTTTTCAGGGGCTGTTTGGATTCAAGAATTGGGTGGAAGTGAGGGAGTGGGAAGTGTGTTTTCTCATTTCCGCTGTTCATCCAAACACCGGAAAAGGAAAATGGAAAAAATTCTTTTCCTTCTCTCTTTTCCTCCTTTACACAACGTTTTCCCTCACTTCCAGAGTGCTACAGTTAATTTTGTGGTCATGTAAATCTCATTTGTAATAAGTTGTAGTATAAAACAGTTAATTTTTTGCTCATGTAAATCTCACTTGCATTCTAATTACAGTCTAATTTTTATTTTTCTTAATTAATTTTTAATTTATATTATTTTGCGGTCAACTTTGTAGTTAACTTTTCCACTTTCACTTCCACATTACCATCCAAATGCCGGAAAAGACATAACATTTTCCAAATCACACTTCCAACAACATCCAAACACCAGAAAACTTACTAACCAATTCCTAAGTTCCAAAGGGAACTATTACCACTTCCTCACTTCTTCACTTCCTCACTTCTACCCTTAACCAACAGGTATAAGGATGTTGTTAGAAAGTGTAATTTGAAAATATTATGCCTTTTCTGACGTTTGGATGGTAATGTGAAATAAAAATTAATTATGAAAAAAATAAACTAAAATTAAAATGTAATTGAGATTTTAATGACCACAAAATTAACTGTTTTGAGCTGAAATTTATTATAAATGAGATTTACATGACCACAAAATTAACTGTAACATTTTGAAAGCGGGCAAATGATTATGTAAAAGAGAGGTGTAAAAGGAAAAATTTTCCCATTTTTCTTTTCCAGTATTTGGATGAACAATGAAAGTGAAAAATGAGGCCTCCCACTTTCTCACTTCCCTATGCATCCAAACAGCCACTCTAATAGATAACTTCTCTCATCTTAGTCGGAAGTTATCTTTTCATCTCAACTGTTCAGAGTAAGTATGCGCAATCATGAAAAGTAAATAGAAACATACATATTTTTAGTGTTTAGTTTGGGTTCTGAAGATGAGAAAATACAAGTTTGCGTCTTCAATCTCTACCATTATATTGCAGGAAAACTGACATGTTGAACATTTATGTTAGGTGCATGTATATGTAGACGCTGGCTAATTTCTTTGGTTCAAAACAAGTTAGGTATGCGAAATCTGCTGGTTCAGAATGAATTGCATGCTTATAAACTTTTTCATTCTAAATCTTTAGTTGCTTATGATATTGCATGCATATAAATCTTTAAGTCTATTGTTAGAGGATTTATAAAACAAAAATTGATATTTATATTGAATTTATTTTTGTGAATTTCTTTTTGCTTGATAGGGAGTAGATTTTATGTTTGTAAATCTCTTATATATTCGTCACATGATCGTAAATCATGGTACGTACGTCTTTATATTGTTTTAAAAATAAAGTTGTAAGAATGAAATTAAATACGTTTTTTTTTAAAACAATAAATTACCAGCATTATAAATTATTCATTCACAGTAAATGAATGAATTATACTAACTTAATTTTATCTATTTTATAATTAACTGGGTTATTTAATTTATCTGTTTATTATGTTGCGTTGGACCATTTGCTTGGTCAAACCGGTTAATTTCATACATAGACTTGGGTTTTCATATTTCCACCCTATTATAACCATTATTTTTCTTTAATGAATTTTCGATGGCTGTATTTTATCTTACCACGCAATATAAATGAAAAGTTAGTTAAAATGTTAAAAGACATCAATGCAAGATTTTGATGAATCAAAGTCAATCGCTCTTTATTCACGAGGAAGCCAAAAATCCAAAAGAGTCAACAGACAACAGAGACCGCAACACTTTTCACCACGAGTGACGTGTCAATCTCAACAGATGACACGTGTCTCCACCCGTGACACATCAGCTGTCTGTTAGGCCTTTTCTCAAAAAAAAAAAAAAAAAAAAAACACCCCAAAATGAAAGGGAAAAAAAAGAGAGCGTAGAGTTGCTAATGGAGCTCTTGATCCGGCCCATTAGCCAACCATAAGGGTATAAATTAATCACACACACCAAAACCTCAAATGTTCTGTCCACGTCAGCATTTCGGAAGATCTGCGGGCGGAGGTGGCAGCTTCTGATTGGGCAGCGTCCCGTCCATCACCACCCAAGCCATCCTCAGCCCCCAGCTGATGTGGATCTCAATGTGGCAATGCATGAACCACACCCCTGATATTAAAACATTCAAAGATTATTATACTGACTTTTATCTATCAGCTTAAGCTTTTATTTTGAAGCAACACGCTTTTAAAAGTTATTTATAATATAAATTACTAACCAGGATTGTCAGCGAAGAAACCGGATAGCGACCCAACCACCGGCCGGCACCCCGACCGTGTTCCTCTCCACGGGGTCGACAAGGTTAAACTTGCCGGATCCGTCGCCGATTATAGTTTCCGAAACCCTGGCCACCACGAAGAAGTTGAAGCCATGGATGTGCAAAGGGTGGCTCTCAGCCCCTGAATGCTAGTGTCCTGCATCACAAGCTCCACACTTGTGTTGAATGGCAACACCACCAGTTTAGTCCCATTGCTCACAAATGTGATGTTAGGTGGTGTCCCTGTGTAGTTGAATGGATTTAGAGGGGACTGGGGAAAATCTGTGGTGTAGACTCCATTGGGCTGCCCAAAGAAATGGGCCTGAAGCAGGGCCGTGGTGGGCAGAGCGAAAGAGATGTTGTTAACCGATGCGGCGAATTTCGTCCCGTTGGGCCCTTGCAAGTCTGGTTTCTGGGGCATGGGCTTGTGCCGAGGCCCACAGTGAAAAAGAACCTCCTGTCCACTGTTTGAGGCACCTTGGCTGGAAACTGTGGGGTTGCTAGGCTTCTCAGTGTGTTAGTGAAGTTTGTAGCAGAGGCAGTGTCATTGAGGGCAGGAAGGGTTGGTCTCATCAGCGGGAGATTGGACAGTGAGATGTTTGGGCGTTGGTACTCGAGGACGCCGGCGGTCGTGGTGTTGTCGAAGGTGCCGAGGCCCGTCGCGTAGGGCCGAGCCTCCATGAGGAAGGTGGCGTTTGGGTTGTTGGGCTGGGTCATGAGGAGGACGTTGGTGGTCTGGCCCGGCGTGATGAGGAGCGTGTCGGTGGCGAACGGTTTGACGTAGTTGGCATCGACCTCAACGACGGTGAGGGAGTGGTTGGCGACGCTGAAGAAGAGCTCGTCGTTGAGTGCAGCGTTGATGAGACGGAGGAGATAGGTCTTCCAGGCCTCACCTTTAGCTTGAAGGTGTCTGAAATGCAACGAAACACCGGTCAATTTGAAATGGGCTTGTTTAGATTGGGCCTTCACGAAAGTCCTAAATATCCTACCTTGGGCTGAACAGTTGTACAGGGGACCAGGAAGCCCATTTATAGTATAGGCTTCAGACACATTTGGCCTGCACCAGTCTGAAGGCCTGAGAAATGACTGCCTCAGTGTCTTCATTAAACCACTCCCCTTCAGCACACAAAGTGATTAAATCTTTTAATCTCATGTATTATTGATAACCAATTTCACATTCACAAGAAAATGATGGGAGCTTTGATTACCAAAGACAATAGGAACTTCCTTGTCAGGCTTCACAAAAGGTAAGGCCTGCCGCGCTTCGGGAGGATGATGATCGGCCCATGGACCGTCACCCTCAGCCACGAGATGTGGGCATGGTAGAAGAGAGTTCCCCTCTGGCCTGTGATCGTAAAGCGGTACACGTAGGTCTGGCCCGTCTGTATCGGGCATTGGGTGATGTAGGCCGGCCCATCGGCCCATCCACTCTGCAGCTGCCTTATGCCATGCCTGTTTCACAACATCATGTGCACACACATTTCATATCATCATTCCAAACTGAAGTTACTCAACAAGAACTGTAGTTAGTCTTCCTGATTCTCATACCAGTGAATGCTCATGTTATACTGAACATGGTTCGTCACCTTCACAAGAACGCGATCGCCTTCCTTCGCGATGAGCCTCGGCCCTGGATATTTCCCGTTAACGGTCACAATGCTCTTGGTGTGGCACAATCTTGTCACATTTCGCAATTGAATCTACAATAAAATCTTGCACGGTTAGTATTTTCATTAGCACAGGTTAGTGGCAGTACAAAATTTGAGCTAGGTAGGGCTTGTGTTGCCTACATCAAACTTGTAGTGCTTGTTATGGATGCAGAGAGCTCTGGCAATGCAAAGAGAACAGTCAAGGCAAGGATAGAGAGAAGAGATGCAGCCATTGATTATCTCTCTCTAGGTTGTGTTGAGGTTCAAACTCAAAGGCACAGTGAGTTTCCAAAGGTTAGGGGGTCAGAATAAATAGAGGTGAGATTGTTAGGTGATGATATGATGAATAGGAGATAAAAATTTGATCACCTATCTCCTATTGTCCTATCAAAGATTGGGCCTAGGGTTGGGTAAAGCTGAATTTTAGAGTGCTAACAAAGTAAAAAAAAAAAAAAAAAAACCTTTTTCCCCCTTTTTATGGGTCTTTTAAATAGTGGCTGTTCTCGTTCCAGAGATGAACATTTTTGTATGCAAGTCATGCTGATATTCCTATCAACAACTAAAGTAGCTACCACTCTTTATGATACAAAATGATGTCTCAAATCATAGACATGGCTGTATCTATGCCTCTCACAAAATCAGATATGTTTTTCCTAGCTCAAAAGTTCATGCTAATGGTGATTTAACGAACAGGTATTGGTTTTTACTGAAACAGAACCGTTTATACTCCACATTTGATTTCTTAAATTGAACGCTATTACATAAAATTGATGTTTGTAATCCTACTTTTGTTCTTTAATCTCTCTAACCTCTGTTTCTAAGATTGTGTTGTCATGACAATCTTAAGACTAAGCTGGAGAGAGAGCATAATGTTCGAATCCTCAGTTCAAGATGTCTCCATTTCGCTTCCTTGACCATCTCTGTCACCTCATTCTCAGACTTCTCCGGCTCAACAAATCCCATTATACAAATGGTGGTGCCCTCTTGAAAGTAGCTGTTCTCATTTTTGTGGGTTCTTCTAAACCTTTTTCTCAACATTGTCTTTCTCCTACCTACTACTCTCTTATACACTATATTTGGTCAAAAAATGTATGATATTTTATGTATTATGTGAACATGGAAATGCAACTTGTGATCAAGTGTGGCCTACATTTGACTCTCAAGAAACAGTGTCATAATTTGCCTTGAGATACAAAGCAGCAACTGACCCTGTACAGGTAGTGTTTTAGCTTAGAAGGGTGGGGTTTGTTGCAAGGTCATTCCTACTTGATAAAGCTCAGTGCATATGCTTGTGGCCATGTCTTGGTTGGCAAAGGCAGCCCAAATTGCTTCATTAAGCAGTCGATTCATTCACACTCCCATATTCATCATCAAATATTTGAGATGCAATCATGTTTGTGGGCTCTATCAGAGGGAGAGAGATCTTTGTTCCTTAATTTGATGGAAAACTTCCCACCATCAAGAAAATCTGCATCTTGTTGGTTGTTTTGTGAGATTGAGATTGGTTAGCTGAATAAAGAGCACTGCATTAGTGTGGATGATCTCCTTTTTAATTTGATTAATTAACAACAACAACAACTATTTGATGGTTTGGTCAACCAACAGGCACGAAATCTGTTGGCTGGCTGGAGATGTCATTTCATCTAGATATGATAATTGTGTGTTGTGTTTGAGCTTGCAAAACTAGATTTGACTAGGGCGTGTTTGGTTGCAAGGAAGTGGGCGAAAGTAAGGAAATAGGAAAGTATAATTGCTCACTTTCTCACTTTCCTGTCTATTCAAACAGCAGAAAAGGAAAATAAGAAAATCTCTTTTCCTTTTCTCTTTTACACAAATATTTCCCTACTTCCACAGTGTTACAGTTAATTTTTTGGTCATGTAAATCTCATTTGTAATAAGTTGTAGTACCAAACAGTTAATTTTTTGATCATGTAAATCTCACTTGCATTCTAATTATAGTATATATTTTATTTTTTTAATTAATTTTATTTTAATATTATTTTGCGGTTATCTTTATGGTCAACTTTTTCACTTTCACTTTCACATTAGCATCCAAACACCGGAAAAGACATAACATTTTTCAAACCACACTTTCCAACAACATCCAAACACCAGAAAACTTACTAACCAATTCTCAAATTTCAAAAAAAACTATTACCACTTCCTCACTTCCACCCTTAACCAAACAGGCCCTAAGAGTAAAGAGATAACTATTGTGTTCTGTTATTATCCTTTCGACTTTGAGACCTAGCTATTGTTAGTGATTAGCTAGGAGTATTGCATTTCCATCAGAGTTGCGTTTGGGACAAGGGAAGAATTTAAGATTATCATATGTTCAACCACAAGGCTAAGCTGACTCCAAAGTTTAAAGAGTCCCCATTTTTTTACAAACCAGAAAGACCATATGTTTTACCGAGATTACAACTCTTTCATTGCATGGAGAGACAGTGCATCTTACATAAAGCAAGATCACTATTATCAAATCCTAGAAAGCTCTACTATCTTCACATGGGCCCAATGCGCTCTTTTTGCGCCAATTTAGGGGTCGTTTGTTTCGCGTAAAAGTCTGTAAATCGCAAATGACTTACAACCCAGTTATAACTACGGCGTTTTGTTTGGACAGTAATTCGTAAAAGGCTTACACAATCCAATTATCACTCACTTGAAACCTAATTATCACTCACTTACAACCCAGTTACAGTTAATTTTATGGTCATGCAAATTTGTATTATTTTTTTATGTTAATATTAAATTTTTTTGATATTTAGCATTTTTAATATTTATTTGTAATATTAAAACTTTTTAAATTATCAAATAATTAATTTTGTGATCAACTTTTTCACTTACGACTTACACATTATGACAACCAAACATCGTAAAATACAATACAATTTTTCACTTATAATTTTATATTACCAACCAAACACCATAAAGCTTACATACATGTAACTCATTTACAACTATAAAATACTTTACTAATTACGACTTATAAATTACGGCCAATTACGACAACCAAACAGGCCTTAGAGATCGAACATCACCCGCCCACAACAACTAAATTCGAGATATGACTAAAAATTAACCTATTAAGTGGAGCTACCCCAAATCTTTATGTATCAAAAATCATCAGGCGTGAAATTATTCAAAATCACAACGTGGAGCTTGTGAAGTAAGCTTGATTGTCCACCACGTTGCAGTCAAACAAAATCCTATTTGAAGATATCAGATGCTCCTACCTATAAAGTTACTGTATGAACCCACGAGTCCAGTAAAAATTTCGTTAACCCTAAAATACATAGAACCACGTTTTGCCTATGCTCACTACAATTTGGAAGTATAGCTTGAAAAAGACCACAATTACTGTTATTTTGTTGAAATCACCTACAATTAATGAGCTTTTTACGCACAGCTTCATGATCCCCGCTCAAATCAACAGTATAATTAGAGATTCATATGTAATATATTTGTAATCTCAATCAAAAAACCCTGGGCCTCAATCAATCAAGTGCAATCACAATAGAATCATTTCAATCCGAAAATTGCCCAAGAAGAACAGATACTCTGCTCATAAACCCTCTGTCTGAGAACCAAACCACAATGAAGATCCAAACATCAAGAGAAAAGAAACGATGCAACCAAATAAAATTAATTTCTAACCAAAAAAAAACAAATAAACATTCCACTCACCCAAAATATTACAAAATCTCCAACAAAATAGAGTACAGCAACCCACCAATGCATACAAACAACCATTTGGATAACACAGGATCCAAGATCAAGCACAGGCCTCCCGCCTCGGCGCGACGGAGAACAGAGACTCGAGATCCGGCGGGTGAAAGTAGCCATTTTTGGGCGGGTCCCGCCGCTTCCCGTACCCCGCCGTCGGTCTTCGCTTCCTCGGCGGCGGCGGGCAGGACACCACCGCCGGTGTCCTGTATTCCCCCCTCTTCGGCGTCTCGCACCCCTCTTCAACCTCAACCTCTCTCACTTCTACCATGTTCTCTAGATCTCACCACCGCCAATTTTTCAAACATGAATTTTAGAGGGAAAAACAAGGAAACGAGAGAGTAAGGGCTTTAGGCTTGTAGAGCCCCAAAAAGGGGTTTTTATAGGGGAAAAAAAAAATTCAATCAAGAGGCGGAGCTTCTCCAGGAAGCTGCTGGCGGGATCTCAATCGTGAGGTGGAAGCCAGCAGGGTCGCCACGTGGCGGGAAAGAGTGGTTTGAGCCGGAGGGGAGAGCGCGGGAACGGTTGCGGTGGTGGCGGGAAATTTTCTGGGGCCACGAATTCTAAAATAAGAATATTTTGGATGGGGTTTCTTGAATTTTCGGCGGGGGTCTGGAACGGTAATGGTCTTGTGACACGTGGACAGTTGGGGCTGCGGATGATCTCGGTGGTGGGACCCACAAGTTGAGCACCGACTTCGCGCGAGAGAGAGAGAGCATTGGATTCCAACGCGCTAGGCAGAGGTGCGGGGTCCACTTTTGAATTGAAGTGACGTCAGTTGGTTTTTGGGATCTGTTGGGCCCGTACAAATTTGAAGAAAATGATTTTATCTTACACGTGGGTTTTTTTTTCTTTTGCTAACTGGGCTTGAAAGTTGCTTTACATTTGAGCACGGATCAACGGAGCCCAAGCATACCGGGCCTGAGACAATGGGCTGGCGTAAGAGCTCTGCCTCGATTATTTGTCGGACTTCGTCAAACACATATTCTGGAATGCAGTGAACTCAAACTCTACATAATGGCAAGATATTTTCGAATTAATCTACTGGGCGTAGGAAGGTATATGAAGACACGGCATAGCTCCCCCTATGGTAGGAGTTAGATCATAACTACGCCTTCAAAAGAAAAGGGGGAAAAAAAGAAAGAAAGAAAGAAAACACATAATTTGTGTGCAATGTACAAGTCACACACATGTATTATTCTCTTGGTGACATTTTAATCAAACCAAGTGGTTTAACTACTAAAGCCTGGCCCAAATGGTGTTAAACCCACTGTAAAACGCTTAAAGGTCAAGCCCAAACTTGTATCTCATTGGGCTTATATTTTAGTAACAAGTTCCGAGGGGCCCAAAAAGCTCAATAATGGTGGGTTGCGCCCACAACTGGATTTTCCCCTCTTAAAACTTTGGATGTCTGCTGTTATCGTCGTCTTCAAGATAAGGAAATTTTAAAAAATAGGAAAGCCCAACGGCTACTTCATCCCCCTTCCCAACTTTGTCCCCAAATTGACCGTTACAATTCAAAATCAACAACACACTTCTCTCTTCGCCCCCCTCCTCCTCCTCTCTTCAGTCAAGACACCGAACCCCCAAAACAAACAACACAATGGAGGAGGCCAAGAAACCAACAACAACAACGAGGCTCAACCTGCCAGCTGGCATGGCGACCTCCCTCCGGCTCGACCCACTTCCGGCCCACTTCCCGATCCTCCCCAAAACCCCGTCCCCCTCGAAAACCACCTACAGCGACCGCTTCATCCCGTGCCGCTCCTCGTCCCGCCTGCAGAACTTCGCCCTTGTCGAGAAATCATCGCCGGCGAAAGAGGGCGGCAACGAGCTGTACACGAGGCTACTGAGGACGGAGCTCTTCGGGCCCGATTCCGGCCCCGGATCCCCATCGGCCCGGGGTCCCCTATGAGCCCCAACAAGAATTTGTTCAGATACAAGATGGACCACTCTGCGCCGAGCTCGCCAATGTCGGTCTCGGGCCAGGACTCGGGGGCTCTGAGCGAGACAGCGATGCCGCCCAAAGCGCCTAGAAAAATACCCAAGACTGCACACAAGGTGGTAATTTTGTGTGAACTAGATAGAGATCTGAATTTGCGTCCAAAATGTTGCCAATTTGATTAAATTGGAACCTTTTTTTATTTGTTACTTGTTGCAGGTTTTGGATGCTCCCTCGCTTCAGGATGATTTCTATCTGAACCTTGTGGACTGGTCCTCGCAGAACATGCTGGCTGTTGGGCTGGGAACTTGTGTTTATCTATGGAATGCATCAACCAGCAAGGTTTGTTGACAAATTTGAGTTTTTTTTCCCTTTTGATTTTGTATTTTTTGACCTGAAAGTTGATCAATTTTGTGGTTTTTTAGGTGACAAAGTTGTGTGATTTGGGAAGTAGAGATGGTGTGTGTGCTGTGCAGTGGACTAGAGAGGGCTCGTATCTATCGATTGGAACCAGTCTCGGAGATATCCAGGTAATTCTATCATTTTCATAAACACTTGAACTTAGCTTTTAGTCTTCTGATCTCAATAATTGTTCATGAGAATTGTAACAGATTTGGGATGGTTCACGATGCAAGAGGATACGAACTATGGGAGGTCACCCGACTAGGACCGGAGTTCTGGCATGGAGCTCGTGCATTTTAGCTTCGGGAAGCAGAGACAAGAACATCCTTCAGCATGATCTTCGTGTTTCAAACGATTTCATTAGCAAGCTTGCTGGCCACAGATCTGAGGTGAGTTCAAGAAAATACTCAACCTATCAAATTTTAGATTCACCATAATTTTCTAGTAATATTCCCTAATTTTGATTCTTCACTAGGTTTGTGGATTGAAATGGTCAAATGATGATAGAGAACTTGCATCTGGTGGTAATGACAACCAGGTAGCCAACTACTTATAAATCTCATTCAGTTGTTTTAGTTTGATAGCTTCAGTTAAACTTATAAATGAATTATTGTGAATCAGCTCTTAGTTTGGAACCAGCATTCTCAGCATCCAGTCTCAAAATTTACTGAGCACACAGCTGCTGTAAAGGCGATCGCTTGGTCTCCTCATCAGCAGGCCTCCTTGCGTCCGGAGGGGGGACTGCTGATCGCTGCATCCGATTCTGGAATACCACAAATAGTAATATGCTGAAATGTGTGGATACTGGAAGTCAGGTGCTTTGCCTTCATCCATAAATACACCAATTGTTATGCATTATATTTTTAGATAAAGGAACTATATAAGTCTGTTATCAGAGGTTCTAAGAGATTCAAATTTTTGCAGGTTTGCAACTTGGCATGGTCTAAAAATGTGAATGAAATAGTTAGCACTCATGGGTACTCCCAGAATCAAATTATGGTTTGGAAATATCCATCTATGGGCAAGGTATGTTCAAGCTTCCAAATAGCTTGCTTCTTTTTTTTTTTTGAGAAAAAATCATAGAAATTACTTATGCTAATGTTGTCCAATAGATGAGATGCTTTTGGCTTCACATTGTAGGAGTTCCAGTTAGTTTTCTTTTAATTGACCAAAAATCACTTCATATGTGATTCATGTCTGGAAACTCTGATAAGTGAACAACTTTAGTGAACGTCTTCTCTCAAATTCCTCGAATAAACTTCATGGAAACTCTGAACATAGTGAAAAGAATCTTGCTGAATATCCAGATCTAACCTTGTAATCTATATTGTCCCTGACTGGAAAATCATTGTCTTCAACTTTTGCTTGATCTTAAACAACTGCATTTTTTTTTTCCTCTTTCATTCTGTTCAGAGGAAGAAAAAAACACATTTAATGGTTAAGGATCAGGATATAAGCTTTCCTTTTTATTCGGAGAGGATGAAGCTCATTGTATTTCTATTTGTTTTATACCAAATTATCATCAACTTCTATATTTATCACTAATCAACATTGGAGTCATACTATATACAGAACTATAAACAGTTTTTACATGGAATAAGCTTATTTTGATTCAACATATTGAGGAAATATTTGGCTCATTTGAACTGACTGGATGTATGAAACAGATTGCGACTCTAACTGGTCACAGTCTTCGCGTACTATACCTTGCCCTTTCACCTGATGGCCAGGTTTGTGTGAAAATTTTCTTAAACATGTGATCTTTCCTTAGCTCCTCGTGCATAAATTTGCCACGTAAATAGACTGACTTCTCTCCTATCTTGCAGACGATAGTGACTGGAGCTGGGGATGAAACACTTAGATTTTGGAATATCTTCCCTTCTGTAAAATCACAAGTAAGCCGTTACAAGCTTTCAGTTGAAGATTTCAAAACATTATAATGCTCAATTGCATGTTAAGTACTTATCAGAAAGTGCCTGTTTGTTTCCAGACCCCAGTTCGTGATTCTGGAGTTTGGTCGATGGGAAGAGCCCACATCCGGTGATAGAAAGAAGACCATTCTTGATGTGCCGCAGGGCCTGGACAAGATCTTCTACTGATTTATTTTTCTGTAAATGGTCTAACAAGAAGATTGCATAAATTATTTCGGTGCACACTTATGTGTTATCTAACTGTAGTGTGTGAAGTTAATGCCCAATTCTTGTGCTTCTCTCTGTTATGAGTGGGGAGGGTTCATTGTGCTACATATTTATTTGTTATTTATCATTGCCACCATTTCACTGTAAGTGATTGCATGGCATCCTTTTATCATTTCTTTGCTTTTTAAAATTCACAAGTTGCGGTTCGTTATGTTCAGAATTCTCTCCATGTTCTGGCAAGCAGTGTTGAAAGGTCAATTGGTCATGATAAAGAGTCTGATTCACTTGAACAGAAGGGGAAAAAAAATACTTGTGGTCTATTTTGAAGTGTCATTTGCAAGAATTTCCCTACATCATTATTCAAATTGGATGAATTAAACCGCAATGAAGCATCCAAAGAATAAGTAAACCAGACAGGATGGATTTCTTTACCTGTAACAACTCCATTTATGTGATATTTTGGATAATTGCAACTGTCAACAGTACAAACTTCCGATAATGGCTTAAAGGATCCCATTAAAATGGTTGCATGAAGATTTTCACTTGATATTTCAACATATGAAGCATACATATAAAGCCAAATGTGTCAGAAACAATCCAATTCTAACAGCTTCAACCATGTACTACAACTATTTTTCTTAGAACAACTGTGACAAACAAATAATTAACCCCTTTTTGAGATCTCATTAAGATCCAACTTCATTCAGAAAACTGAATCATTCGTAATTCTACATCACCTCCAATAAATTAGCATCAAACTCTTCTGAAACTGAAACCTTGACATTGGACCAAAATGGAGACCAGATCCTCTTTTGTTTTCCGAGAAAACATTCTTCGTGCTCCAATTACCGCAAACCTTGACAACCAAATAGATCTCTCTTGAGCAAGATCTGGTAGCTTTAGGCCATGACCATGTTAATGTTTGTTACCTTCTGAAAACGTTGCTTGCAGAAGTTGATAGATTCTGCAATAAAAATCCAACATGTTATAACCTTGATGGGCTTCGCTCTCAAGAAGCAGCAGATAAATGTGAACATTAGCATCCTAATGAGGTGGCTCACCTTGATTGTCTTCGCTCTCAAGAAGCTTAATAACAAGGTTGCCCCCATGCCGAAGAAGACCATCTTAATTTGCATCCGGTTCCGAACCGCCAAGAAAATCCTCAAGATTATTTTTATCAGCTAAATCGTTTTTCAACAAACCGACGTCCGATTCGAGTCATTCTTGAAGCGTTGGAGTCGTGAAAGGCGGCTCTTAGAGGGACAATGAGGGCGACGTGATCCTCAGCAGATACGTTTTCTTGAACAAGATCATTTATTGCCGAGTTTTAATATATTACCTTTAGATATTATCAATACTTCTTTCTACTTCAAATGCGCGTGAAATTGTGTAAATTTGATACATCTAAGTACTCGTGAGATTGTGTGAGTCTGATACACCTGTGACTGTTGGTCGTTAATATTGAATGCACAATTTTTGCCACCATAATTGAATATCTATATTAATTTATTTGATGATAGAACGGGTACAACTTGTACTTGCAATTTTGTTTATAACCATCGATCAATATCAAAAGTTTAAGTTATTTTTCTGCTAAAGATTGTAATTTTGGTGACACGTTGAGAAATAAATGATTGATTCCTGCCTTGCATGAGTATACCTTCTCTCATGTCGCCGTTGCTTCCATTGTTAGTCTCACATTTTAGTGGCCCACTAACCTTTTAATTTATTAATTGGATTCCATAAATTATAGCCTAACTGATATTTAATGTATACCAAATATAAAGGTTACTTTTATGTAAATTAAATAACCATATGGGAGATCAAGGGCCATGATGGGTGGTTTTCTCCCATACGGTTACTTGCTATTTTGTAGACCCTCTTCTCTCCTCTATTATAGGCATATACACCCCTTATTGTGGGAATCCATCAAATGAAGGAGATTGTGTAAGTGAATTCAGAGAGACAGAGAGAAGAAAGGTGACTACATTTAGGGTTTGCAAGGAGATATTAAAAGAGATTGGGATCTTATTTATATCATCAATCATCAATCTTTCTAATGGCTTCAGGTATGTATATATATTTATATACTTGTTCTTGAGGTGTATTGATTCTAGATCTATTATTGGGTGATTTCATCATCATGAAGGTTTTAAGTTTTAATTAATATTTTGGTATCAGAGCATGGTTTTGAATCTATTCATCTCAGAATAAAAATTATGGACAACTCCTGTTGAGATCAAACATTCATAAAATTAGGTTTTGTCTAACTGTTTCAAAAAAAAAAAAAAAAAAAAGAAATTCAGATCATTCAACTGTAGAATTTTTAAAGAGGATTTAGTAGCTTTTCTTCAAAATTCTATTAATATTCCTCTAATTGTACAAATCACTTGGATCAAAATTTGAATAACAGTCCCTAAATTGTTCTTTTTAATGGCTTCAGTCGATTAAACAGTTATAAGTATACTGTTTCTGTTTCATCTCCTGTTAGTCGACTTGCCCGCACCTCTAGTCGACTAGGTCTCCTCCCAGGGAAATAATGACTCTCTGTATTTCCACTGTCGGTCGACTTGATCATTTTAGTAATCGACTAATAATTAGTATAGTCGACTAAACCCCTTACCCTAGTCGACTAATAGGTTGAACCGAGAGATGTGTGGTTCTCTATTTCTCTGTCAGTCGACTAGTCTTTCAATTATAGTCGACTTGCCTTGCCCCTAGTCGACTGGGACTACCTTGACCAGTCGACTAATATTTGTTTAGTTCAAACATAAATGTATGTTACATATTTAATATTATTGTGTTAATAGTGATTGAATTGGTCAAGTGACAATATTGGTGAATTATAGAATAACTCAAATAAAAGGTTAGAGAATATTATTGGTTAGTTTTATATTCATACGGTTTAATGATTTAGTAGTTGCCAAGTGACCTACATTAGTGAGCCTTATGAATATACAACTACATAAAAGACTTGTCAATAAGGGTGACATTAAAGTCAATAATATTCTCGGTGGCGGTTCTAGTTAGGAGATTGGGACTAACCCAAAGGAAAGTCTCTTTCAAATAATTACGAACCGGGTAGGGTAGTATAATTTGTGCAACTTAGTGGTGTAGAATTGGATACCCAAAGATAACATGACTTACTGTCTAAGTGGCATAAATTACATTAGACCTACATAGGTGATAAAGGTCTCACCTGTAGAGTGAACGCTGGATATGTTTAGGTTTCGCCCAAAGGAGAAATCGAAGTGATATCAATAGTTAATCTTCATAAAATTTAATGTTTTTTTTTTGTATTGACTCGAGGCCTTAATGTGATCATTGTCTTATTTTGTTTCAGTGAACGTTCCCACTTCCTTACACTCTCAGACATCTAGCATTCCAGCCCTGAATGGTACGAACTTTTCTGAATGGTTTGAACATGTTCAATTCACGCTGGGTGTACTGGATCTTGATCTGGCTCTTCTAGTTGAGAAACCTGAGGAAGTCACCGCTGAAAGTACAACAGATCAGGTTAGCCATGCTAAAGCCTGGGAAAGGTCGAACAGACTCAGTCTTATATTTATTAAAATGACCATTGCCAACAATATCAAAACTTCGCTCCCTCAGACTGCTAACGCTTCAGAACTCTTAACTGCTGTAAAAGACCGTTTTAAATCTGCTGATAAGTCATTGGCTGGCACTCTTATGGCTGAGTTAACTACCATGAAATATGATGGTAGTAGAGGAGTCCAAGAACATATCCTCAATATGACTGATAAAGCTGCAAAGTTAGGAACACTGGGAATGAAAGTAGATGAATCTTTCTTGGTACAGTTCATCCTCAACTCACTTCCTCCTCAATTCGGACCATTCAAGATTCACTATAATACTCATAAGGATAGATGGAATTTGAATGAACTGACTAATATGTGCGTTCAATAGGAAGTGAGACTGAGGCAAGAAAGACATCACTCGGTGTTGGCAGTAACTCAAGGAGCTATACATAAGAAAGGAAAGTATGAAAAAGGTAAGAGGTTTCCACCGAAGAAAGGGAATGAACCTAGGGAAAGTAGCCAGGGTCATGGAAAGAGTTTCACTGTCAAATGCTACTTTTGTGACAGAAAAGGCATGTGAAGAAGGATTGCAATAAGAGAAAGGCTTGGTTCGAAAAGAAAGGTATGAATCTTTCTTTTGTATGTTATAAATCAAATCTTGCTGAAATTCCTTCTAATACTTGGTGGATTGACTCTGGAGCCACAACTCACATAACTAATTCAATGCAGGGATTCCTTACAACCAGGAAACCAAAGGAAAGTGAAAGATTTGTCTTTATGGGAAACCGTCTCAAAGTGGAGGTCGAGACTGTTGGAACTTATCGCCTACTCTTAGAGACGGGTCATCAGGTGGATCTTGTAGACACTTTTTATGTACCTTCGATTTCTAGGAATTTAATGTCTTTATCCAAATTAGATGTTACTGGATATTCAGTTTTATTTAGTTGTGGAAAACTCAATTTGATGTTTAATTCATTTTCAGTTGGACATGGAATTTTATGTGATAGCTTATATAAAATTTCCTTGAATTATGAGTTTGCACAATCTCTTTTAACCCTGCATTCGAATGTTGGTTCTAAACGTGGCTTAATTGATAAAAAATCTTCTATCTTGTAGCATAGACGACTGGGGCATATCTCCAGGGATAGAATTGAAAGATTAGTGAAGAATGGGATTTTGGATAACCTAGACTTCACTGATTTTGGATTGTGTGTGGATTGCATAAAAGGAAAGCAAACCAAACACACCAAGAAAGGTGCCACAAGAAGCAAAGAGCTTCTTGAGATTATTCATACAGACATTTGCGGACCACTCACTATTCCATGTTTTACGGGAGAGAGATACTTTATCACCTTTATAGACGATCTGTCTCGTTATGGTTATGTATATCTAATTCATGAAAAATCTCAGGCTGTTGACATCCTTGAGGTGTTCATTACAGAAGTCGGGAGACAATTAGATAGAAAAGTTAAAATCATGAGATCAGACCGAGGTGGTGAGTATTATGGTAGATACGATGGGTCAGGATAGAATCTTGGCCCATTTGCCAAATTTCTAGAAAAGCATGGCATTTGTGCTCAATACACAATGCCAGGTACACCTCAGCAGAATGGAGTTGCTGAAAGGCGAAACCGGACACTTATGGATATGGTTAGGAGCATGATGAGCTTCTCTAATGTACCTAATTCATTGTGGAGTGAAGCCTTAAAGACTGTTATGTATATCTTGAACAGGGTTCCTAGTAAGGCAGTCTCAACAACTCCTTTCGAGTTGTGGACTGGTAGGAAACCTAGTTTAAGACATTTACATGTTTGGGGTTATCCAGCAGAGGCTAGAATATATAATCCACATGAAAAGAAATTAGACTCCAGGACCATATCTGGATATTTCATTGGTTATCCAGATAAGTCTAAAGGATACAAATTTTATTGTCCTAACCATAGTACCAGAATTGTTGAAACTGGTAAAGCCAGATTCTTTGAGAATGGCGAAATTAGTGGGAGTGATGAACCAAGAAAGGTAGATCTTGAGGTGATAAGGGTAAATATCCCAATACCCTTTCCTTCAAGAGAAATTGTTGTCCCTCAGCTTGATCATCAAGCTGAGTCATCAGAACAACATAATGACAATGGTTCACCACTTCATGAGGATATCGCCACTGAAAATGTTGTAGAACCACCGCAACCGGTAGCTTTGAGGAGATCTCAGAGAGAAAGAAGATCTGCCATTTCAGATGATTATGTGGTGTATCTACAGGAATCTGATTTCGATATTGGGATTAATAAAGATCCAGTTTCATTTTCACAAGCCATCGAAAATAATGATTCTAGCAAATGGATTGATGCTATGAATGAGGAGTTGAAATCTATGGACCATAACAAAGTCTGGGATCTCGTCGAATTACCTAGTAACTGTAAGAAAGTCGGGTGTAAATGGATCTTTAAGATCAAGCGCGATGCCAAAGACAATATCGAACGATATAAGGCCAGACTTGTGGCTAAAGGTTTCACTCAGAAAGAAGGCATTGATTATAGAGAAACCTTCTCTCCAGTATCAAAGAAGGACTCTTTTAGAATCATTATGGCCCTTGTAGCTCATTATGACTTAGAGTTACATCAAATGGATGTGAAAACAGCTTTTCTGAATGGAAATTTGGATGAGAAAATATGGAGCAACCTGAAGGATTCGCAAAGAAAGGAAAAGAACACCTGGCTTGCAAATTAAAGAAATCCATCTACGGACTGAAACAAGCTTCCAGGCAATGGTATATAACGTTTAATGATACCATTACCTCATTCGGATTTAAAGAAAACACTGTTGATCAGTGTATATATCTGAAGATCAATGGGAGCAAGTTTATCTTTTTGGTTCTGTATGTGGATGATATTTTGTTAACCAGTAGTGATACTGGTTTACTGTATGAAACCAAAGACTATCTTACCAAGAACTTTAAGATGGTTGATATGGGTGAGGCAGCTTATGTCATTGGCATAGAGATCTTCAGGGATAGATCTCGAGGATTGTTAGGACTGTCTCAGAAAGGTTATATCAATCGAGTCTTGAAAAGATTTCACATGGAACTTTGTTCAGCCAGTTGTGCACCCATCATGAAGGGTGACAAATTAAGTGGGAGTCAGTGTCCTAGAAATGACTTAGAAAAGGAACAAATGCAGAAAGTTCCATATGCGTCAGCAGTTGGGAGCTTGATGTATGCACAAACTTGTACCAGGCCAGATATCAGTTTTGCAGTTGGAATGTTAGGAAGATACCAGAGTAATCCAGGAATGGAGCATTGGAAATTGGCAAAGAAAGTGATGCGGTATCTTCAAGGGACGAAGGATCATATGCTCACATATAGGAGATCAGAACAGTTAGAAGTGATCGGTTTATTCGGATTCAGATTTTGCTGGTTGCCCAGATAGCAGAAAGTCTACCTCAGGCTTTATATTCATGCTAGCTGGTGGGGTAATCTCGTGGAAAAGCGTAAAACAGTCTATCACTGCTTCATCCACGATGGAGGCTGAGTTCGTAGTATGTTTCGAGGCCACGAGTCATGCATTATGGTTACGTAATTTCATCTCAGCACTTGGTGTAGTTGATTCTATTGCCAGGCCGCTGAAGATATTTTGTGATAATACAGCAGCCGTTTTCTTCTCTAAGAATGGAAAGTACTCTAGTGGTTCCAGACACATGGAACTTAAGTACTTAGTCGTTAGAGAAAGAGTTCAGAAACAACGAGTGTCAATTGAGAATTTAAGTACCACTCTAATGGTTGCTGATCCGTTGACCAAGGGATTGCCTCCAAAGACATTCAAAGAACATGTTATTAGAATGGGTCTTTTGAGTAATCTGTAATGTATGTTTTGGTAGTTATGTAATTGACACTATTGCGCAATAAAAGTTTGTTTCTTTATTTCCTGTTATCCAACTATGTGTGCACATATTATGTATGGATGTTTGTTAAACAGGAAAAGTCTTGACAAGACAAATTACAGGGGTCGTTTCGGTTACAGACTCTATTAGTGAGGGTTATCAGTGTTGTGGTACGTAGAAGGGAGTATGACATAAATGTTGTATAACTGCTATGACTCACATTTGTGGTCCAAGCTAATTGCAGTATTACAGTATCTCATTATTTGGGCTTATCAGTTATTATTTTCAAAAAAATTCGTGATCACGTGTCAAAGTTTTTCAGTATGGAATCCAACGGAGTCAAATGTATTTAAATGAGTCTTTTTTGTTTGTTTTCTAAAATTGTAATGTAATCGGCTAGTGGTCCAAGTGGGAGAATGTTAGCCTCACATTTTAGTAGCCCACTAACCTTTTAATTTATTAATTGGATTCCATAAATTATAGCCTAACTGATATTTAATGTATGCCCAAATATAAAGGTTACTTTTATATAAATTAAATAACCATATGGGAGATCAAGGGCCATGATGGGTGGTTTTCTCCCATACGGTTACTTGCTATTTTGTAGACCCTCTTCTCTCCTCTATTATAGGCATATACACCCCTTATTGTGGGAATCCATCAAATGAAGGAGATTGTGTAAGTGCATTCAGAGAGATAGAGAGAAGAAAGGAGACTACATTTAGGATTTGCAAGGAGATATTAAGAGAGATTGGGATCTTATTTATATCATCAATCATCAATCTTTCTAATGGCTTCAGGTATGTATATATATATATTTATATACTTGTTCTTGAGGTGTATTGATTCTAGATCTATTATTGGGTGATTTCATCATCATGAAGGTTTTAAGTTTTAATTAATATCCATCGCTACCGTCTCTCCCTCCTCCTCTCCCCTTTCTCGCGACTCTAGTCCTCACCCTTCACCACCTCCTCCTCCTCCTCTTCGCTATAGCCGCCGACAACCCCTCCTCCTCCTTCCATGCGTCACCCTCACCTCTTCTCTGTTGTCGTCGCCTACAACCGCAACTCTCATCTCTCTTCTCTCCTGCTTACAACCCCGCCCCACCCTCCTCATCTGCCTCCCCTCCCCGCCACTGCTTACTAATCTCCTCCTCACACTGCTGCCGGCTTCCGGTTCTTCAATTACAAACCCAATAGCTCCAACAGCAACTTTCACGAGTTCGTCCATAGTCAACAAAGCCCATGCCGTCGTCTTCTTCAGAGCTGTAAAGAAAAGAAATCTAGGTCTTGCCTCAAATCGAGTTTGAGTTGGTTCTCAAAAAACCCAACCCTGCTCAGATCCGAGCCCGATCCGGCCTACATCTGACATGGATCTAATACTGTGCTGACTTGGATCCAATATTGTTCATAGCCAGATCCGAACCCGACTTAGCAGCAACTAGAACCGCAGCTGTAGTGCAGACCCGTTAGCAGTAGAACAGACTCGTTAATCATCGGGTTTGATATTTCGGCTATTTCTCAGTCATCGGCGTCCAATTTGAGCTGTTCTTGAGGCATTCGAATTGTAAAAGACAGATTTACACATCCCAGCAACCATCAATAAGACACTGAGATCGATGTGATTTTCAGTACATAAGATTTCTTGGACATGATCATTTATTGTCGAGTTTTGATATATTATCTTTAGAATATTATCAATACTTCATGTTTCAACAAATACTCATTAGATTGTGTGAATCCGATACGCCTATGACTGTTAGTCGTTAATATTGAGTGCACAACTGATACCACTATAATTAAGTATCTACATTAATATATTTGAGGTTAGAAAGGTGCAACCTGTGCTTGTAATTTTGTTTAAATCTATCTAACAAGTTTAAGTTATTTTTTTTGCCAAAAATCATAATTTTGATGAAACATTGTGAAATTCAATGATATTTCCTGCCTTGCATGAGTACACATTTCACATCACTAAAAGTTGCCGAACTTATCATCGTTGTCTTCAATGTGCCAACTGAACATGTTAGTGATCTACATCTGTTTGGGATTAAGGCTTTGGCCTTGAGAGTGTCTTAAAACTTGTAATGTTGCGGTGGAAGGAACAATTGTTTTGGCTTACAAACATGCTTGTTCTATTGAACACTTGCATTGCTGTTCTTAAATCTTAGTAGTACTAAACCTTGTGGAGGGGATATATTGCCATTGGTGCTGACGTCTATTCTGAAATGTTGCATGCTTTCCAAATTGATTTCAGATGTTTGAAAATTTTTCATACTGCATGTCATACACAAATTCGTGCACTACTTCTCTTTATGTGCAATATAATTTCTTTGTGGATATCACATCTTTACATTCTGCGATCACGGTCTTATTTTTTTTTATATAGCAAGCTAAGCCAGATGAGGTCTGTGATTATAGATACTCAGCAAGCTAGAACGGCTAACTGTTGCATATCATGAATCAGGGCATGCTGTTGTTGGCTGGTTTTTAGAGCATGCAGAGCCCCTTCTTAAAGTGACAATAGTTCCTCACGGTACTGCAACTCCTGGTTTTGCTCCATACGTGCCAAATGAAAATCTCCCAATGACTAAAGAACAACTCTTTGAAATTCTATAATGCATCTAGCTTCTCTCTTAGAGTTAGGAAAGGATATCCTTGTTCATGAAATAGTCATCTGCCAAAATTTGATAGTTTAAAAAAAAAAAAAAAAAAATCAAGACTTTCATTTTTATATCCTTATTCATGATTAAATGCAGTATTGGATTTAGAATGGATGCTGCAATTATCTGGGTCCATGGTCAGAAATTTTGGCTGCCTTAGAATTGCTTATGTCTGGTTGATTCATATGTCAATTTCTGACCTGATCATAATTAACGCTGTGTGAGACTGAATGAGTTATATCTTTTTATCAATTACATTGTTTCCTGCAGCATTTTGATTTCTCTGGTTTACTTTTATGTTCTGAATCTTCTGATTGCCAAGTCTTTCAGATTGGATGTAATTAAATACGCAAGGTTAACCCTTCTCTTGGTTAACTTGAGACAATGTTCTCATGGCAAAAGTGCTTTGTATAATTGTTGGCTTCCCTATCTGTCAGCCAAAAAGTTGTGGGTAAAAATAACTACGAGTATATTATGCAAACACAGTTTCATCACGTTATTTAGCTGTGTACCTGTGAAATCTTTGGATATTATGCTAAATTATACTGAATAATTACCGGTTCACGGCCGATTCCCTATCTGTCAACAATCAACATCAATGTTGTTCTGTTTTTTTGTCTTTACAGATGATGATATTTTGTTTACTCTTAGGTATTGCCAGGGAAGATCTCTACTGGAGCTCAGAATGATTTGAAGAGAGTGACTAAAATGAAGCCAAGTTGCAGTCTATGGATTTAGCTACAAGGTTGGTGCTTTCAAGATGATCAAGCCTTGCACTCTTGCAGCAGCAAGACTGGAGCCCTCAATTGACAGAGAAGTTAGGGTATGTGTTGCCAAGGCATACGAAAGGACAATGGAGCTGATACAGGATCACAAGGATCACATCACCCGGATCGCTGAGCTGCAGCTCGAGAGGGTGGTCCCGTGCCACGATGACTGATCGGAGTGCTAGTGGAGCGCCGTTTCAAGCCAAGCGACCCAACAAATTATGATAAGTTCAAACAAGGATTCCTAGAAGACAAAGGGATGAAGAATGGAGAACCCTCAATGACTAATAAGTTGTACAAATCAACGTCAGAAGATAAAGAACTAATTGGCAGCAGGAATCCAATCTCTCTTCGATTCGGCGACCTGCAGAAACGTTATTTGCTCAGGCCATTCCAGCAAAGCATGGATTTTATTGACAACTTTCAGGTGCGTATGATGCATGTATGGCTGTTCCAAAATCGGAGGATGCAGAAAGCTGTTGTCGTTTACTTAATTGCCAGCTTCCTTTGAGGTGAAAGCTCCAGTCTCTTGGATTAAAAATACAAAGAGGTTAGTGTAATCAGAGAGGAGGAATCAAGGACCGAGGAACTCAAACATGAACCTCTCACATATGCGTGCGTGATGGAGCAACATAAAACTATATGTATGTGCTTTCTATTACTATATGCATGCTTTATGCGTACCTGTGCTTGCCCTTCTCGGCTTTTGTTATCTGCTCCATTGTTTCAGGGTTGTAACAACTTGAATTGTTTTTGGTTTCTCTACCGCCACGCTGACTGCAGACTGACGATTGTGAATCACTTCGAGCTGTGTCGCTGACGATTGGATGCTGGAAGAGTTAAGGAGGTACAGGACAGGCACAGGTGTCCGTGTCACAAAGATTATTCGCTTTCGAAATTATTAGTGGCTGCAAGCTGTGCTTAGATCCAAATTTTTTTGTATTAGCCTGTCATTAGGGCAGGGTGCCACCTGATTTTTCATTTGAAAATGACCCCAAAAAAATTAGTGGACTGCTTTGTTTCAGATTACTGGACTAATCTCGACAAATGGTCTCCGTACATGAGCGAATTATCACTCTTTCTACAAGTTGTGTGCTCTATAATGCATCAAAACAAGCATCAATTTGCTGCTGCTGCTGCTGCTGCTGCTAGATTATTGAAAGAGGAACAGGTTTTATAGCAGTTGCAGTCACACTGTCAGACTTGCTAATGTATTTGCTTCTTTATGTTTATGACATACTTCCAGATTATAATCTTCTAGCTTAAATGCGCAATCAAGAAGTTAATAGTCTCACTACTTGCATATGGTTATATTTCTGTGAATTTACCATGATGTTTGAAAAAATTTGCACTTGGACCCATCGAATGAATCTTTCTAGTCAAAGATGATTACCTCGCTAATTATTTTCAATAGCAATTGGGTCATTGCGCAATGGAACATCAAGACACATTGACATGAAATGTCTCCTTGTGATGGAAAATCAGTGATAAAACTACTAAAAACTATACTTCACCAATAAAATATAATCTTAGATAGGACAAATTAGACTATTAATGCTAGTAATGGGTTTAACAAAAAGAAACATGTGCATGCTAAACGATTTTAATCTTAAACAAATTAAAGATACTAGTTTCGTTATGCATGTAAGATCTACAATTGATATCAAGATTATATATCACAGGTAGTAGATACACACAAGCTCACTAATATGTGGACAGCAGTAAAGCGGATAAAACTCTAGAAACTAGTTATTAGAACTTTGCAATTAAATGACTGTGATCAGGAAACTCACCTACTAAGAGCCATGTTTGACTTCAATCCTACTGATGTCTGCTAGAATGCGTAGGGTTGTCTTCCATGACTCTAACGCTTTGAGAATGGCTCAAATCGGACTCTGGAAAGGTAAGAAACGGCCAAGAAACCAATCACAGTGCTTAACGGGTCTGGACTTGCTTTAACGGGTCTACAGAGTTGTGCTGTCGCGGGTCCGGTCAACAGGCTGAGGGCTACCGGGTGGGATCTGCAGTGAACCCGCGTCGGATCCGGGTTTGCGGATCAAACTGGGCTGGGGATCTTTGCAGGTCGGAATGTTGACCCTATCGGGGCGGATTCTGAATTCGGATCCAGTTCGAAAACTTACGTGGAAGTCACAGATCCGGGTCCACATCACACAGCTGGCCATAAACTCATCACCCTTTTCCCCCCTCTTTTCCTCACAAATGATTATAAACACCAGAATTGTCTTTTTCTTCTTACAATGATTGGTTGGTGAAGATAGAAAAAAAAAAAATTATGAAAAACAGAAAATTATGGACATAATTACAAAAATTCATGAAGACATATTATGTTCTTTGGTACATGCAGCTCCTATCAAGTACCAACAATTTGTTAATTGTCTTTGTCAGGCTTCTGCAAATCCAAGGCACCCACATATCATCAGTTTTTGGAGTGAGGCAGGAGCTCAAATGATGAGTAATCCAGCTGTTATAAAGCTTGATCATAGCTAACCAAATCATTCTATGTAGCAAAGGGTCAATGATACTTGTTCTACCTGAACTCTGCCAAGGTTACAATAATTGCCTTGAAAAAAATATATATGATAGGAATATAATGTGTGTACGCCAAATATATTGACTAACTCTTAATTAAAAAAAACTGGTCAGCCAACAAAAAACCTAAAAATAAGCGGGTAAATCGCAGAAAACACTCTTACACTATCAGGTGGTTCATAAAAAGCGCATTTTCCTTTTCTCCAAAATTGATGATTCCATCTGCTAATCATTTCCGTAAGTAGTGGAAACTATTAGTACAACTTTTGCAAAAGAAAAAAGAATTGCATTCTCTTAAATTTTTCATACCCTGATGATTTTGAAAAAAAAATAAAAAAATGTAACAATGAGCAAAGTGTTGCTTGTTTGAGTGCAAAAGTAGGCACAAGGAGGTTCACATACTTCTTGTGGTTCAGAAGTATAGAATAAAAAAGAGTGGATCAAATCTAATGATAAGAAGTGTATTGTCCCCCACTTAAACCAAAAATTTTAAAAAAAAAAAAAAAAATCTCTTTCAAAGATCAACTATGAATTGATCATATCAATTTCCCTACAGGCTTGTATGGTACCATCTCCAGCTCTCACTTTGATTATGTGGATGAATGGATGAGGAACTTCTTTTTATCTCAAAGCCATGTCGTAGCTGTAATCTAAGCCTTTTGTTAGCTTCAGTCGAGCCCACCATTGTCAGCCACACATCCACTTTATATATTTGTAATATGATTTTGTTTATTTTTAACATCCCTATGTTTTAAACAAATTATATATTTCACCTTATCTTTTGCATATTTACTGGCATGACCATGTGCTTTTTTTTTTTTTTTTTTTGCCACTATACCCCCTTGAGAACTAACCTCTTACACATTTATCTCCATGACCTTATGTTTTGAATAATTTTACAAAATATATTATTTCGTGAGCCAACCAAAATGAAATGTTAGTAGTATTTGTGAATTTTTAAAAAAAAAGTTAGATAAAATAGAACTTAGTATTTCTAGTTTACAGAATATAGGTCCACTCATCAACATTGGTGCAAGATTTAATGAGAAATATCAGTGCAAACTTATTGACATGGTGTTATAATGGACAAGTTAAGGATAATTTTATATGAACCACAAAACCCCAAGTGAAATATCATTGAAATACTTCATAAATCAAAGTGTAATACAAGTCAAAACTCTCAAAATATTTTTTTTTCTTTTCCTTTTTTTTATTTTCTTCTTTTCTTTCCTTTTTAAGTTTTTTTTTTTTTTTTTGTGTGTGGGTGGGTGTGTGTGTGGGTGTTTGAATAAGATGGTCACACTATTCACATGAGGTTGATTGTATTTGTGGTCTCTAAATCCATGAATCTAAAAAGAGTTTTAGATGTGGAAGAAATCAATACAATCTTTATTAAGACTTGACCAATCCACGTGCGTTGCACACGTGATCGTTTCTCACACGTGTGTGGCTCGTGTCAAATGATGTAATGCTCACAGCTCACAAGTCACAAGTCCAAAAATGATATAATGCTCACAACTCACAAGTCATGAGCCCACAATTATTGGGTGCATGCATGTACATATATTATAAAATGCCACGTGTACAAAATGCCAGCTCGGAAAGGCTGAACTTGAAGCCCATATTTGCTTCTCAGCTGTCACTTACCACCGCTCATTTGAACTAGTTATGTGTATATGTGTCTGGCTTCAATTATTTTGGAAGCCCACTGATTGATTTTTCTGACGAACAAATTCATTCAAGTTTTTTTATGTGCCAGATGACTAAATATATTAACCCAAATCTCTTGTTCTCAGAAAAAATAATAAAAATAATAAAATAGAAGAACTATAAAATTTGCATTTTTCTTGGTTATAGATTCACTTGTCTCCCAGCCCCCCCACTCGATGAGACAGCTAGATACGTCTCCATTAATTGTTTAATGTGTTGTATGAAAGCATTTGTGACGTGAGAATTGTAGAGAAAGGACCATACACTGGGATGATAGAGTATTTAAACTCATTGATAGAGGTTCGGTCTAGTCGACCTGTTGTGCGCGACAGACAACAACCCTTAGAGGATCCAACCAGATCTCAATCACCAAACAATGAAATCACAAACACGAAGAACACAATCGCAAACAACCAAGATCTAACGAGGTTCGGCCAACTTGCCTACGTCCTCGGGGCAATCAAAGGAGAGATTTTTACTTAGGGAAGATGATTACAATGGATCTTAGCCTCTCTCAATACAAGAGAACCCTAAGCCTCCTAATTTCGCAGGTTCTTTTTCCAAGATTTCCCTACAAGATTCTTTCTTAGAAAACCCTAGCAGCCCTTAAATACAACAGGTTTCCGAACTGCAGATTTCAGCCCAAACCCGACTGTCGGTCGACCGGGACGGTCGACCGACCCTTCTACGGTCGACCGGGCCGGTCGACCGATTCCAACAGAGAGTTGGGCCCTTTACAGTCAGTCATATCGGTCGACCGGTCCGGTCGACCGCTCTTTGACACTGTGCACGTCGTGCACGTCCGGTCGACCGGCCCGGTCGACCGGAGAACCTGTTTTTTTGCTGCTGCTTGTTTTCTGCTGCTGTTTCTTCCGTCGTCTCTTGTCGCCGACTTCCTCGACAATCCCTTGACGGTCCGGGTCATCTTCCTCAGTACAAATCTCCCTCTTTCCAACAATTCTCCACCTCGGCGAAGATTCCAAAATCTGAGCCGACATCCAACGAACCCCAGTCTATCACCTGGCGAAATCGACACACGATCTCGGCGAAATCGACACACGATCTCGGCGAAATCGACACACGATCTCGGCTTGGAATCTTTGGCTCAACTATCCACTGGAAAAACATCGTACATGCCTTCCCTGCACTTCACCTTAGGAGAATTTTTCATACCTGCCGATCACCATACTGTGGCTTCTACTCCGCAACTTCATGACCTCATGAAGACTTCCTTATGAGCCAACACTGACTCTCAACTGACTAGCTCTATCTAGTCTACCTGTCTTCCTCTGACGGTCCAACCAAGTCTGCGTAGAGCCAACCAAACATCATCGGCTTCAACTGGATGCACACCCCTCCTTATGCAAGCTCAACATCTCCTCTCCGGAAGATAAAACTGTTCTTCGAGATCACACCACTCCACCTCAATGTGAAGTCCAACTGGCCACACCACTTCACCACTACATGAAGTCTCTTCACCTCTCCGTGAAGTCTCTTCAACTCTACGTGAAGCTCCATTGACCACACTTCTTCACCTCTATGTGAAGGTCCAAACAACTTCTCGAGAACCCAACCCTAGCTTCATAAGAGTTGCATTACCAATGGCTGCGCCTTTACGGCTGCCTACGTACCTTTGCCCAAAAGGATCAAGCCAACCGTAGTTCTTTAAATGAGCTTCATCAAGCTCGAATAATGGTACCTATATCTGCAGCAGTGAACCTGTCAGACTGAGTCATATGAATCTTCCCCTGACCATCATGGAGAGCAACGGCCTTCAACTTCAGCTTGTCGCGTCCACAAGCTTGAGATTCATGCTTCTTTAACCACGAACGTGGTCTCACCTTGGTTCCTTTGGCTGCACTCAACTTGACATCTTCAGCAATGTCTTCAACCTGTTCAGCATCACTCTTGTTATCATGATCTCCACCCGGTGTCACTTCCGATGAAGTCTCCTTTGATGCCGAACTACCTGGAGATGATGGAGTAGCATCGACCTCCACCCGCTGCGATCCTCCCTTGGTCTTCGTCCTCTCCACCTGCTGAGAGACGATGGACTTCAACCCTGAAGCCTCTCCAAATGTGACATTCCTGCTCATCACGATCCTTTTGTCCTTGGGATCCCACAACCTGTAGCTGTTCTCCTTGATGCCCAAATAGACAAACCTCCTTGCTTGCGGATTCACCTTGCCATTCTTGGCACTGAAGTAAGCCGGACTTCCAAATTCCCGCAGCAAACCATGATATTGAGCTATTTTTCCAGACCAATGTTCCAGTGGAGCTTTACCTCCTATCGCAGTCGTTTGATTCTTGAGATGGCTAGCATACTCAATCGCCTCAGTCCAAAGCGACCTGTCCAATTCTGCATTAGACAATAGTTTCCGAACCTCCTCCAGCAAGGAACGGACCAACTCCTTAGCCAACTCATCTGTACCTGTTGAGAAGTGTGTAGCAATTCCTGTGTTCTGTCCAAACTGTAGGAATTGGTCAATGTCTTTCCCAACATTGCCAATATGAAGCTCCTTTACCTTCCTACCTATCTGCCTCTCCATTCTTCCGCTCCACTTCCTCAACACATCTAGGACTTCTCCCCTTTGTCTCATCGGATATATCCAAACCTGCCTAGATGAACAATCAATTACCGAGACAAAGTACCTGTGACCTCCAAGCGATGCCGTCTTAGCAGGTCCCCATACATTCACGTGAACACGATCAAGAAGACCTTCATTGTGGTGAGAACTGGTGCTAAAACTCACCTTCTTCTTGTCCAGAACCCTGTGTCCACCTTCTGACTTGCAGGTAGCAGCACCTTCTTCTGATTTCATCTTTGCAGGAGCTCGCAAAGATTCTTCTTCTTGTCCGGCTTTTTCCTGCTGAATCCCCAGGCCAACCTCATCTTTTGTACTCGAAGTCTCCACCTGATCTGAAATAGTACTACCCTTCAAGTAGTATAAATTTCCTCGGCGGACGCCCTTCATTACAACCATCGAGCCCTTGATCATCTTGAGATCGCCATCTCGAACCGATATCATCATGCCCGATGCTTCCAAAGTTCCCAAAGAGATTAAATTTCTCTTCATCTGAGGTACATACCTCACACCTGTCAACTCCCAAACCATCCCATCAAACATCCTGATTGGGATTGTACCAACACCCTCCATGCTACATGAGTGATCATCACCCATCACAACTGAGCAACCTTCCAGCTTCTCAAAACTGGTGAACCAGCTCCTGTTTGGACATGCATGGTATGTTGTTCCTGAATCCATAATCCACTCATCTTTGTATGAGTTACTAACATTGGGAGAACTGACTGAAAAAGAGAATCCCGAAGAGTCTGAATCTTCTCCATCTGCCTGTGAACTACTCCTCTGAGTCTTCGTCACCTTCGATAGATTTGCTTCAGCATTCGACTCCTTCTTCTTCCCCTTGAACTTTGGGCAATCTACCTTCCAGTGCCCAATTTCTCTACAGAAAATGCACTGATTCCTTTTGAGGTCTTTGAATCCCGGCCTGGATTTCGATCTTCCACCCATCTCTCTACCCTTCCTTGATGAATTTCTGCCTCTCACCTCCATGCCTCCGCCACTGAGCTTGACTGACCAGAATGTCTCTCATTCTTCCTTGTCTCATAGCTCATCAATGCGGACGACACCTCATCATAGACTAAAGTTTGTCTACCATTGATAAACGTCATGGTGAATGTCTCATACTCCTCCGGTGGGAGCGAGTTCAGGAGAATGACAGCCTTGTCTTCCTCTTCTACCTTGACATCCACGTTTATCAGATCTGTGAGAAGCTTCGTATACCGGTTTATGTGCTCATTCACTGTGCTCCCCTCTGCATCCTGAACAAATACAGCTTACTCTTAAGCTGCAGCCGTGATTCCACACTCTTGGTCAGGTACTTCTTTTCTAGGGTTTTCCACAGTTTCTTTGCCGACGTCTCATGTTGCACAAGGTACTTTATATCCTGTGCCAAGCATGAACGAATCAAGCCACATGCCGATCTATTCATCTTTGCCCATTCCTCCTCAGTAGTAGTGTTCTTCTTCCTCTCCAATAGGAGTGTGTCCTCGAGGTTCTGTGCATTCAATGCATCCATAACCTCACACCTCCACATCCCGAAATTGTTAGTTCCATTGAACTTAACAACATCAATCCTGGAGTTGTTCATTGTTTTAACAGACTTAGATTCCTCTGCCATTGAGATCCTTTCCTTGACCCTCTAACTATGCGGAAGATCAAATACTTGCAAAATAGATCTATTTCTGAGATAAAAAAGTGATTTTTACCTCTACCTTGAAACCCTAGCTTGAGTTTCTCACCAGATCTATTCCACCCCTGATTCAACAAGCCCTCCCTGCGTCCACCTGAGATCGACACACGATCTCCTTGAACACCAATGCCTCTGACCTGAGATTGACACACGATCTCCACCTGATCAGTTCTGGAGCCCTTCGAATCTTCAGAGTATCCCAAGCGTAACCTGGAGCTCTGATACCACTTGTTGTGCGCGACAGACAACAACCCTTAGAGGATCCAACCAGATCTCAATCACCAAAACAATGAAATCACAAACACGAAGAACACAATCGCAAACAACCAAGATCTAACGAGGTTCGGCCAACTTGCCTACGTCCTCGGGGCAATCAAAGGAGAGATTTTTACTTAGGGAAGATGATTACAATGGATCTTAGCCTCTCTCAATACAAGAGAATCCTAAGCCTCCTAATTTCGCAGGTTCTTTTTCCAAGATTTCCCTACAAGATTCTTTCTTAGAAAACCCTAGCAGCCCTTAAATACAACAGGTTTTCGAACTGCAGATTTCAGCCCAAACCCGACTGTCGGTCGACCGGGACGGTCGACCGACCCTTCTACCGGTCGACCGGGCCGGTCGACCGATTCCAACAGAGAGTTGGGCCCTTTACAGTCAGTCATATCGGTCGACCGGTCCGGTCGACCGCTCTTTGACACTGTGCACGTCGTGCACGCCCGGTCGACCGGAGAACCTGTTTTTCTGCTGCTGCTTGTTTTCTGCTGCTGTTTCTTCCGTCGTCTCTTGTCGCCGACTTCCTCGACAATCCCTTGACGGTCCGGGTCATCTTCCTCAGTACAAATCTCCCTCTTTCCAACACGACCGGCATGTACGAGAGTTAAATCGGTCGACCGCTCGATCGACTGACATGCACGAGAGAAGAAAAACTCATGTTGGCGGTCGACCACGGTCGATCAACCCAACTCTTTGAGATTCAACAGAGAGTTGATTGGACCCAACTCTGAGATTAACAGAGAGTAAGGAGGGTCTGCGTGGTTGACTGGGTGGTCGACCGTGAACTTGGAGCGGTTGACCAATTGGTCGACCGACATACAGATCTGGGCAGCTTTCTGTACCCGCCGTGCACTGTTTAGGGGTGTTTTTCTTTTCTATAAATAGAGCACTTGGAACCTATTTTGGGTATAATCTTGTTGAGTGAGTTCTTGAGAGAACCATTGTAAATTCTCTTATAATTTTGTGTAAGTCATCAATACATCTCTCTCTTCTGTCTTGGAGATGTAGGCAACTTACAGAACCTCGTTACATGCTTGTGTCTCTCAGGGTTATGTTCTTTGACATCTCCAGGTTCGCCAAATTTGAATACTAAAATAGTTTTAAATAATTATTTCATAGTTCCAGTATAAAAAGTATGAAAAGAGGGTTCCAACGCATTATGCATGTTAAAACGTGAAAATAGAGTTTGTATGTAAAAGTTATGAACTTTCAAAGTTTTAGGAATAGTTTATAAATTCTGTTGGGGTGATTTTGTAATTTCTGAACCAATTTCGTAATTTCAGAATGAAATTAGCAACAAATTTTATAGTTTTATTAGTTTTCTTTTTTCTTTTTTTTTTTTCCCATTTAAGACTTATAGAACTTGCATTTTAAATTTTAATAGTGTTGAACTCTTTTGTAAGAGAGAGCCTAAATAACCATAAGGCTTATTGTAGGCTAGAGCAAGCAAAGAACACAAATCCTAAAAGCACAGGTACACACAAGAGAGAGGGAGACAAGGATTTAGGAGGTTCGGGAAGATGTATACGTTTTCGGGCAAGAGAGATCTATTAATTTGCACAAGATTACAAGAGGATTACAATTGGTTCTCTCAAGAACACTCTTCAGAAATCTTCAATCCTAATAATGGGTTCACATCCTTTATTTATAGAGAGGAGAAGAAATCCTCAAAACAGTTCCAGGTCGGGTCTAGAATTCGTTCTGACCTGACTGTCGATCGACAGCCCGGTGACCGAACCCAGTGTGCGGTCGACCGCTCAGTTAACCGCGCAAGGTCCTCTGACATTACAGGACTTACTGGAAATGTCGGTCGATCGACCCAACTGGATTCTTGTTCCTCGTGCAACATCGGTCAACTCGATCAAGCCTTGTGCATGTCGGTCGACCGAACGATCGACCGAAGTCCTGTAATAGAGTTAAAAAAACTCCGCCTTCTGTTTTTGCCCTCTCTCTCTATATATATACAAGGTTTCTTTTTCTAATTTGTAGCACTTTTGTTTTGATTTTAATAAAAGTAGAGAAAATTTTCTTTTTCCCGTTCTAGTGAGCCAGGTGCTATCATCGTTCAGTGGCACGATAACTCCCAATACTGCTTCCACTAAATTCTTTTATTATCTCTTCTGCCTCTCTTTTATTTTCTAGTCTAGTTTCATTATCGGAGGTGTTTGGATGCAAGGAAGTGGGCGGAAGTAAGGAAATCAGGAAGTATAATTGCTTACTTCCCTATCTATCCAAACACCGGAAAAGGAAAATAAGAAAACTCCTTTTCCTTCTCTCTTTTCTCTTTTACACAACCATTTCCTCACTTCCAAAGTGCTACAGTTAATTTTGTGGTCATGTAAATCTCATTTATAATAAGTTGTAGCACAAAACAGTTAATTTTTTGATCATGTAAATCTCACTTGCATTCTAATTACAGTCTATTTTTTATTTTTCTTAATTAATTTTTAGTTTAATATTATTTTGCGGTCAACTTTGTGGTCAACTTTTCTACTTCCACTTTCACATTACCATCCAAACACCGGAAAAGACATAATATTTTTCAAATCACACTTCCTAACAACATCCAAACACCAGAAAACTTACTAACCAATTCCCAAGTTCCAAAGGGAACTATTATCAATTCCTCACTTCTTTACTTCCTCATCTCCATCGTCAACCAAACAGGCCTATCGGTGAGAACTGAGATGTGAGTCTTTCCCTCAAAAATTAAAAATAAAACATAAAAAAAAGAGAAAAAATAAAATTGATGGAGCCATCAACGTTAGTAATGGTTGTTGGAATTGAAGAATATAAAGGTGAATCTTCGAGTTGAATTATGGCAAGATCCGTTGATGGAATCAACCGGATGATGGTTGGAGTGTGTTCTCCTTCCATTTGTGATGAACGTGGTATATTCACATGTTCAATTCCGACTTCGAATGAATGAGATATTCAAGTCCAAAGATTGCCTAATTCAAAGCCAAAACGGGACTAAAGGTAGCTTAAAGCATTTAGTCCCACATTGGCCGTGGGATGGAAGTTTGTGGTATATATATAGAGAAAAATGAGAACAAAGGGCGTGCCCTTTGGGTACTTGGAGTTTTCGCGCGCGAAAAGGAGAGAACTATGCACGTATGTGCGTGTGCGCGCGCGCCGCCGCTGGCGGCGGCGGTCGGCCGGCGCCGGTGCCGGTGACGGTGACGGAGCCGGGCTCGGGTCCGGGTTTGGGTCTGGGTTCGGGTTCCCTACCTGGCCTGGTTAACGGTCGCGAACCAGTTGGACTGCCAAAGGTTGCGAACCAGTTGGCAGACCAAAGGTTGCAGCCTTTGGTTGGGTTCAGACCTGAAGGCCCCTTTTGAAATGCTATATAAAGCATTCCAAGTTCTCATTTTAACACACACCAAATCTGAGATTTCTCTCTCTCTCTCTAAAAGTTCTGACTTTGGTTCTGAACTGGGCTCCAGCGAAGTGGGAATCCACGACTTCCAGAGCGACTTCCAACGAAGTGGGAATCCGCGACTTCCAAGTGAAGTGGGAATCCAAAGCGACTTCCTAAAGGAGATTCTGTCAAAATTCTTCAACCTTCCTACGTCCTCAACAGTGGGTGTTCCTCCAAAAGAGTAAGACAAATATTCATTTGAAATTTGTCGTTATACCGCTGTTTTGCTAATCCTGTGTAGGTACTGGTTGACTACGGTTCGACCGTACGGTAATTTGGTAGTGCTATCCAAATACCGTGAAGAAGTGTTGTAT
The DNA here is from genome assembly GCA_038442645.1 of Agave tequilana. NCBI lineage: Eukaryota > Viridiplantae > Streptophyta > Magnoliopsida > Asparagales > Asparagaceae > Agave > Agave tequilana. The sequence goes on from JAVJIF010018290.1 coordinate 39,446, forward strand.
CTTGGGAGACCAGCGTCCATTATCCCGTTAGCACCGGTGCGGGGGACGTAATTGTCTTAAGATTGTCAGATTGATTCTTGTTAAGCAGAATATCCAACAATGGAACGGGCGGGCCAGCGTAGAGCACCCATGGCACCCGAACCCAAGCTACATGGCCCAACGTTCGCACCACCTTAATGCCCCGCTTGGTTACAAGCTCACGCTACTGAGCTCGGCTGCGACATTCATTCGCCTTATGCCCCTCTTTGTTGCAGATGTAGCAAGTTCCCTTGAAGCGCATGTTCTTGCCTTCTTGGACCTTGTCTTTGTACCCCTGGGCGAATTTCTTCCAAGTTGAGTTTAGGAATAAATATGTTTACAACATATAAAGCCGAAGTATTGTTGGATATTCTGCTTAACAAGAATCAATCTGACAATCTTAAGACAATTAAGTTTCTTACTTCTGTTCTGCTTGAACTTTGAAGGAGATGGTTAATTCCATGCTCGTAAGTTCTGGAGCTCCGCAGAACTTGTGGGGGGAAGCTCTATTAACTGCAAATCATATTCTAAATAGAGTACCCCACAAGAAACTTGGTCTTATACCATTTCGAGTTATGGCATGGAAGGACACCTTCCTACCATTACCTCAAAATGTGGGGGTGCCTTGCAAAGGTGCTAGCACCATTACCTAAAAAGACTAAGTTGGGAGCAAAAACTATAGACTGCGTATTCATAGGCTATGCCTTGAATAGTAGTGCCTATAGGTTTCTGGTTCATAAATCAGAAATACCTGATATTCATGTAAACATGATTATCGAATCTCGAGATGCTGTGTTTTTTGAAGATATCTTTCCGTACAAACGGGAAGCAGATAAGACTTCTGGGAAAAGAACACACGAGATGGCGTTCAGGGACGAAAGCCCCGAGGAACGAAATGTAAATGCGGAAATTGAACCAAGAAGAAGTCAGAGATCTAGAATCTCAAAATCTTTTGGTCCAGATTTCATAGCATACGCTATTGAGAGCGAGCCTCAAACATTTAAAGAGGCTATGTCAAACCCAGAAGCACAAATGTGGAAAGAAGTTATAAATAGCGAAATAGAATCCATACTAAGTAATCATACTTGGGAATTGGTAAACTTGCCTCCTGGAAGTAAAAATTGGGTGTAAGTGGATTTTCAAACGAAAATTAAAACCCGATGGATCTATCAATAAGTACAAGGCTAGATTAGTAGCCAAGGGTTATCGGCAAAAAGAAGGACTTGACTACTTCGATACATATTCACCAGTAACAAGAATAACGTCCATTCGGATGTTGATTGCTGTTCGGTACGGAAGAGAGGTTTTGCCGTAAAATTTCCTTGAATCAGTTGAAAGATTACAACAAAACAATATTCCGACTACAAGGGAGGGAGGATGCTTGGATCTTCCCTTTGTTTAAATCTGGGTTCTTCGTGTGGCGATGGAGAGTGAATCTTGTTCTCCGTTGACCAGATGACCGTCCTGGACCGTCGGGGGTCTTCTCTTCGGCCGGTAGGGGAGTAACTCAGCTCCGGCTACCAAACTCTCAAAGAGGAGGTAGGCGAAGATAGGCTAGTACTCAGTAAGCCTGTTGAAGAATCTCTTCTCTCTCGGTCGTCGACGTCGGGCTTCTCTCTCTCGATGCCTTGATCTTCTCACCCTCTGAATCCAAATCTTCGACCAATCGACCAATCTACCAATCGACCTTTCCTTCATAGCCAACAGGGCTATTTATAGGGGTCTTAGGGGGTGATCGTGCCCCTAAAAATGCGCCTGAACGAGGGCCGTTACCCGCTATACGCGCGGTAACTGACTCCCCACGATCTGGGCAGTTGCAACTGAGACGCAGATTTCAGACTAAACGCGCCTTGGATGCTGAGACGCGGGCTTCAGGCCGGACGCGCTTTGAAGTTGAGACGCGGGCTTCAGGCCGACGCGCCTTGATGCTGAGACGCGGGCGTCGAGCCAACGCGTCTTGAAGTTGAGACGCGGGCTTCAGGCCTACGCGCCTTGATGCTGAGACGCGGGCTTCAGGCCGACGCGCCTTGATGCTGAGACGCGGGCTTCAGGCCGACGCGTCTTGAAGTTGAGACGCGGGCTTCAATCCTTTGCGTATTTGAGACTGCTTCTTTGGTGGCTTGCCTGTTAGTCATTTTTAGACAGCCTACAGAACCCCCTCCAAAGTTTCCAATATTCCGCAGTTGAATGGGACGGATTTTGGAATACTTTGGACTTAAGCTGCGTTCGCCTGTGACTGGACTGTTTGATGCTTCGGGTTTGACCTTATCCGAATTTGGTCTTCGTGAGTGTACTGTTGAACTCTTAGAAGCCATCAGAGTCGATCGTGTTGAGTGTCTAGATACACAGCCTAGACCTCCCCGATTGCTTTTTAGTCTGTCACGGGTGCGTTTTTGGCTGGGAGTAGTTGGTTGTCTGTTGGCGCCAGTGTACTGTTGAACTGTCTTGGACGCAGGCTCCTTTTTGAAAGCAGACGCAGGAAACTGGACGCAGGCTCCTTTTTAGAAAGCAGACGCAAGAGACTGGACGCAGGCTTCTTTTTGAAAAGAAGAAGCCACTTTGAAGACGCAGCGTCTATAGGGTAGACGCGATGTTGGTCAGACGCGAACTCCTTAGAGGGGACGCGACCTTCAGAAAGCATTCTTGGAGATGCTGACGGGGCATGTCCGGTGCGTTTTCTGGGCGCGAACTTTACGCTGTCATGATGACGCTGCCAGCTGGCCTGGGGAAACGGCGAAATTTTGCTTTTTGGCGCGCGGATCTCGCGGTTCATTAAATGAACTGCTCCACGTGTCTGCTTCTGATTCGCGGCGGGGTCGCGACGCATGATCTTCGCCGCCGGTTGTGATTTTGTTACACGCGTCAAGCGACGGTTCGCTGCAGCGTCCCTTGGGTCACGCGCCGGTATCTCTGCGTATCCCCGTGCCTATAAAAGGCGACTGTTTGGAGAACTTCCTCTTCTTCTCCGCATTCGTTTCTCTGAGAATTTTAGAAAAGAAGAACTCTTCCTCTGTTCCTTTTTCTAGCTTCAAACCAAACTCGCTATGGCACCAAAGACCAAGCCGACCGCCTCCTCCTCAAAGGCGACCACCACCGAGGCCCGGAGGGGCGTCTCCTCCTCTGCGCAGGACTTCGTCCTCCAAGGCCTCCAAGGTAGTGTGCCTTAGGCAGAACTGACCCTTAAGGACTTAAAGCGCGTTTGATTCCCCAGACGCAGTCTTTGGGATGATAACCGGGGCGCGGATTAGATAATCTGACGCCCAAGAGCCCTGTGCTTCGGGTCCTTCACTTAGAATTTCTCTAACTGTGAAGGTCTCTGGACGCAGCTTTGCAGAACGCAGATTTGATCTTCGCGTTCTGTGTCATCAGGCGCCAATTTGATGAATCTGGCGTCTGAGCCCAAGTGCTTTTGAATTTTTACAAGTCTTGGTTTGCAGAACGCGGATTTGATCCTTGCGTTCTGTGTCATCAGGCGCCAATTTGATGAATCTGGCGTCTGAGTCCAAGTACTTTTGAAATTCCACAAGTCTTGGTTTGCAGAACGCGGATTTGATCCTTGCGTTTCTGTGCCATCAGGCGCCAATTTGATGAATCTGGCGTCTGAGTCCAAGTACTTTGAAATTTCATAAGTGGCTTCAATCTTTGCGTTCTGTGCTTCTTGACGCAGATTTGCGGGTCTGGACGCGGATTTGATGATTCCTGCGTCCAGTATCTTTTCTGCGTCTGGACGCAGAACACTTAGTATTTTTCTTTACTTTTGGTAAAGCATATTTTTCTAAAGCATCTGACTTAAGTGTCTTTATCTTTTTGCAGCGCCGCAACCTGCTACTTCACTCCCCAAGATACGCCATTTTGGGCATGTAGGTGGAGCTGACCGGAACCTGACCTTTGTGCTGCAAAGGACTGCCCCTGTGACTGCCGACCAGTCTCCAGCTCGTGAGAAGAAGCTCTCGAATGTCGAGATGAGGACTCTTCGAGTGCTGATGACCGATGCAGCATTCGTCACGGATGACGGCATCCAGCTGAAGAAGCCCGCCTTCTTCTTCGGGGATCATATCCACGATGGCGGCCATCGCGTGCACGAAGGGACTTACACATGGCTCCGTCAAATAGGGGGCAGAAGGTTCTTTCTCCCGGCCATGGATAGGATGTACCCTATGTTCTATTACCAGCATATGTCCGTCCCGCGGAAGATGGAGTTTGACCTCGCTCGATATGCTCCTGAGGTTACCCTTGGCGATCTGGGCTCCCACCACCAAGTGCACCGTCATGACGGCCATGACGCGTCAGTTATCGGCCTTTTCCCTGGATCGCGCAAGAGGGAGATCCCGTCTGGAGAGATACCGCACATTGGCTCCACCTTCCTCAACATGTTCATGGCAGCGGAGGGTGACTATCCAGTTACGTTCCGTGCATATGGGTGGATCCATTCCCCAGCGAACTACTGGTGGGGCAGGATGGTTGGCTTTGTCCTTACCGAGCTCGGGGATTTGCTGAAGGGTGTAGGACTGTACTCGGCGGTCAGGGCCGTACAGTGGGGGATCCCTCAAAGTTCTCAAAACTTCTTTGGGATCCTAGAACGTTACAATCCCTTGACGGGGACGTTCTTTACTCCAGTCGGGGAGATGGGCCTTGCCTTACACGAGCTGCATGAGGTCTCAGGACTGGTAACAGGGGACATGCCTTATGAAGAATATGTTCCGACCGCTGTGGAGCTTCGCCATGTGAAGGAGGAGTTTCCCCGGATATATGAGACCTACTGGGAAGTGCTATGTCACTTCCATATCTGCGGTCAGCTCACCAAATGGCGGTCGCAGGGGGTCACGTACCTGTCTTGGGCCAGTTATTTGTTCAACAATGTGAACACCAAAGACCACTTGATCACCCGATTGGCTCCCAGCTCTGATAGGGACATCGAAGACCGGATTGACCAGGCTCCCGAGAAGTTCTACACCACAGAATCGAACGAAGATGGTTTCGACCCCGACTTGGTTTTTGAAAGCTTCCACCACCAAGCCCGGACTCCTATCTCCGATCGGGCGCTGCTGGCGGGTTTTCTGATGCTGTGGCTAAAGCGTTGTGTGGTGCCCACGCTGCCACATGAAGTTATAGTTGCCGACGTGGTGTACCCGGCGGTGCTTCTGGCCCATGGCAACCCTATAGCTCTTCTCCCGGCCGTGGTGGCTGGTATTCAGAGCGGGCTGCGGGCGCTAGCTAAAAACTTTTGTGAGCCGCCAAAAACTGTGGATTCCGAAGGAAAGCCGCTCACGGACGCAGAGGGGAATCCAGTGGTGAAGCATCCTAATCCTCGGGTCGAGCTGCCTTACACATACCTTATGGCCTGGTATGTGATGCACTGCCCCTCTTTGATGACGGCGATACGTTGGAAGGAGGACTCCGTCCCCTTCATACAGCGATTGGAGGGTTCAAGGTGGCAGGATCCTTACATATATTATATCCGGAAGCGTCTTTCAGCCCCGACAAACTATCAGCTCAATCGTTGCCTCCTCCGGATTCCTGGTGCATCCTGCGGCGATCTACTTGTCGATTCCGCAGGCCCAGATGATTTCACGAGGTTATCCCCGGGAGCCTTCTGGTGGTTGCTCAATATTCGGCCCGGGTACATGCTTTTTCGACAAGGGACATCATGCACCATTGAGCCATACATGCCGAATCGCTTCGCTCGACAGTTCGGCTATGACCAGCTCTATATCGGGAACCCAAATGCTTATCTCGCCTTCGAAGGGAACTTGTTCGAGGGTGCTCGGGCCTGGTACTATAGTGTGGCTGGAGGGACAGGAACAACCTTCCGTCTACCTCTCGAAGCGCCCAAGTGCCAGATGAGTCTAAGCTATTGTACTTGGTACTCCCAAGCCGTCCAGACACCAGACTTTCTTCCGGCATCTTCATGTATCGAGAGCATCAATGCAAGTCTCGAGGGAAGGACAGAGTCCGGAAAACCAACGAGAGTCGTAGAGCAGTACCGGAGAGCTCGTAAGGAGGTCGGGAGAAGGACGAGGAGGGATCCACAAGCTACAGAGCCACGACCACCAAGAGCAGAGCCACGAGCGACGAGGGCGGAACCACCAGCGACAAGGGCGGAGCCTCCAGCAACGAGGGCGGAGCCTCCAGCAACGAGGGCGGAGCCACCAGCAAAGAGGTCTAAGCAGTTGGCGAGTAAGCGTCATCAACGCTCTACTCCTATTGTTGAACCAGCCCCAAAGAAGGTTAGGAGGGACTTGGCGTCTGAAGTCTCTCAATCCGGAGCCATCTCTGCTGGAGTTGAGGCGCTTCCTGAAGACCTTTTTGTCACAGTTGCGGAACCTCCGGAAGAGGGGGATTTACTCCCTCTAGTTCGTGCTCCTAGGTCGCACCACAGGCACCGCGAGGTTGTGGAGGAAGGGGAGTTCATCGAGCAATCTGCTGTTGCTGCTGATGTCACATCTCCAGAGATTGAAGTGGTGGGTGATGCAAATGTTGAGATTCTGGGAGTTGCAGCTCAGCTCAAATCTCCTTCTGCTCAGGAAAGGGGAGAGGAGGCACAGCAGTTGGGGTCTCCGAGCGTCTTTATCTCCAGTCTTAGGGCCGCCGACCCTAGTCCTACTACTGGAGTGATTGGAGGCAAGGCTCCGATTGTGGATTCTCCGGAGCTGTCGTCTTCTTCGCTCTCAGGGGCAAGCATGTTTGAGGACAAGGTTGACTATGGTGGTGAACCCGCTTCTCCTGATCAAAGTAAGTTCTTCCATATCTCAGAGGAGGAGATGTATGTGGGCGAATCATCGTCTGCACCATCAGTGGCGGCTATTCCTGTTGAAGGTACCTTTCCACCTTCTGTCCAATTTTTCTTTATGGCACGTTGAAGAAAATGCCTTGACATTCTTCATTTTATATTGTAGGGCCAGCTGGAGACGTCGGAGCTACAACCTCCTCACATATTGATGAGATGGTGAGAGAGTTGACCGGACCCCAAGGTATTGAGGCCTCAACTGCTGAGATGCCTTCAGAGGGGGCAGCTGCTGAGACTGGGGAGCCTTCTACTCTGCCAGAGGAGGAAGAGGATCCGATGGCAAATCCACTTCCAGGAGATTGCACGGTTCAGGCCTCAGATGAAGCCTCCGAGGAGATCGTGCTTGCTACTCCATCATTGGCCGCGGAAGTTCCCGCCGAAATAGTACCCCCGGAAGTGCCCGTGGCTGGTTCTACTCTCGCCGTATCAACGGTCAGTGCGACTCCTACGCAAAAAGAGCCGGCTTACATCCCTTCTTCTGAGATAGAAAGGGGGTCGGGGAGCGTTCCAGGTGATGATGACGCGGACTTCCTGACGCGCAGCACGGTGCGACAGTTCTTTGAAGCGATGCGTTCATGCATCAACTTTATCCTTTCTGGGAGTCGCTCTTTTGACTTTGCCCGGAGATTTCTCGGGAATGTGGCCGAGAACATCGAACTAGTCGGGGGCCTTCCTCTTGCTCAGGCATGTATGCGGGTGGTGGATCAATTGGAGATTGACCTAAGAAAGCTGAAGTCTTTAGACGAGGCTAACTCCATTCATGAAGCCCAGGTCATCCTGGATAGCCTCCTTGCTGCCCAAAGACAAGAGCGACAGGAGGTAGAGATGCGAATTGCTGAAGAGGTCAGTAACCTTGAACGTTCCCAGGCTGAATGTCAAAAGCTGATTGAGGATTCAGGGGAAACTGAGCTCGTCATGCAGACCACAGAGCTTGCTATTACTAATGCTCGGGCTGCTATTGCTAAAGCCCAAGCCATGCTAGCTGTCAATGAAGAGAAGCTCGTCGCCCTCCAGAAGAAGCTAGAGGAGCAGAAGGCTGCAAGGGTACGGGCTGAAAAGAGTCAGTCTGTTCATCTCTCCAGATTGGAGACTTTGCGAGCCCAGCTGGCTGAAAAACCCTGCCTATCTGAAGAGGAGCTGCGGGTCCAGGCCATGATGGAGGCTGAGAAGACACGTCAGCATGAGATGCATCGTCTCAGGGAGCGCATCCGTTCTCTACCAGATCGAGATTTTTAGCCTTCTCCTCTCCTTTTTTCTTTTTGTAACGCTCAATCTTATTTGTATAAGAGAGCGTTTTTGTATCACTTTCATATTTTTGGATATAAATAAAAGTGACACCCTCCTTTTTACTTCTTTTGTCTCGAACTCTTTTGCCTTTGGTTGGACATGTAGAAGCAAGGAAGTCTTTTGACCTTTATCGAAATTATAATCATAATCTTAATAAGTCAAAAGATGTGAGGAAAGATCTTGTTTCAAGAACTTTCATGACACTGTCAGAGGTGTAAGCTTAACTTAACAGAGGTGATTTTTGGTGGACCTGCCACTTTGTGGAAGAAAGTGACAGGTGGAGTTTGTACCCCCAGGAAAGATGAACTTTTATCAAGGATTTATGCTCAACTTGATTTCAGATCAGTTGGGGATGTTGATAGAAACATTGTTTATTGGTGTAATGTTAACCAACAATGCCTCCAGAATGAATTCGATATTCTGTTGAGGAGAATATCAAATGAGACTAGACTCGCGGGGAATCTAGGAAGGTCCTTACCGTTAGAGGTGTGATATTAACTTAACGGGTTGGAAATAGTCTTGTCAGAAGTGTAATGTTAACTTGACAAGGACATGAGTTAGAGGTGTAATATTAACTTAACTCATCGACATCTCAATTTTATCAGGGAAAACTGAGGGGTCACTGTCATAGGTGTAATGTTTAACTTAACAGTGAGGGTAATGCTAGAGGTGTAATGTTGAACTTGGCATTAGTCATCTCGGCTTGAAGAAGTCGAGGAAAGGTCATAGCCATAGGTGTATTGTTGAACTTAGCAATGACTCGGATACTAGAAGTGTAGTGTTAACTTGGCATCGTTCGTCTCGGCTTAAGGAAGTCGAGGAAAGGTCATAGCCATAGGTGTATTGTTGAACTTAGCAATGACTCAGATGCTAGAAGTGTAGTGTTAACTTGGCATCGTCCATTTCAGCTTCGATACGGAAGTCTGAAGAAAGGTGACTGTCAGAGTGTGATATTAACTTGACAGACATCCGATGTACTGTTTAGAGGTGTAATATTAACTTAAACAGTAGTTTGTCAGAGGTGTGATATTAACTTGACAAGAATTGGCTCGTGATTGGAGCAATTTGAGGACCTGTCATTCTATTGATGAGAATTGACAGGGGATTTTGGAGTGCCAGAGGTATAATATTAACTTGGCAGCTTTAAAGTTTGCTACCCTATGTAGAGGTGACAAGCGGGGTTTGTACTCGACATGGATTATTCATTACCAGAGGTATAGTGTTTAACGTAGTAATGTTTGCATTTTGTGGTCTTACCATTCTATGGATGAGAATTGGTAAGGGATTTTGGAGGAAAGAGTGGAATCAGGTCCACTTAGGATTTTTAGCAAACCCTCAGCTATCAACGGATTTGAGGTGCCTTTACCAACTACCGTTTGAGTCGGGCTAGTCATGCTATTTCCCTCAGCATGATGAGTTGTCGAGGATTTATGTTGGGCTTAAATGCCAACGTTTTTCCTCTATCCTTAGCCGTCGAAGGCGTCGGATGTTTGATCAGAGGTGTGGTTTTAACTTGATCGGCAGAAGAACACCATCTAGGGATAGTATTTCTTCAGGAATTTGCCATTGATTGGCATCATGAGTGTATCGCCATCCGAGGTTATGAGGCGATACGATCCATTTGAGTAGACCGACTCTACTACAAACGGTCCTTCCCATTTGGGTTGGAATTTTCCTTTCGTCTTATGCGTCATGACCATGGGTCTCCGGACGGCTAAGACAAGGTCGCCTTTCTTGAAAGTCCGCGCTTTGACTTTCTTGTTGAAGGCTCTGGTAATGCGAGCTTGGTAAAGCTCGATCTGCTGCTGGGCCTGCAGACGCTTGTCGTCTAAGGCTTCCAGTTCTTGGAGTCGCTGTCGATGCTTCTCCTCTGTCGTCATCTCGGCGGTCAGGGCGACGCGTAGAGATGGAATTTGAATTTCCAGTGGGAGCACGGCTTCACATCCGTATACCAAGGAAAATGGCGTGGCCTTTGTCGGGGTTCGCACTGTTGTGCGATAGGCCCATAAGCATTCGCCCAACTTATCGTCCCAGTCGCGTTGACTTTTCGAGACGAACTTTTTGAGAAGCTTGCCAATAGTCTTATTGAAAGCTTCTGCGAGGCCGTTGGCGGCAGGGTAGTATGCCGTTGATGACACACTCTGGATTCTGAACTTGGCGCAGAATCTCTGAAAAGCCTGGCTGATGAACTGGGGTCCATTGTCATGGATGATCCGCCGAGGCACACCGAAGCGATAGATAACGTGATGTTTCACGAACTTGATCACGTTAGACGATTTTACCTCTTTTAGAGGAACAGCTTCGGCCCACTTGGAGAAGTAATCGGTTATTGCTAGAATGAACCGATGTCCTTTCGACGATGGTGGGCTGATGGGGCCAACCACGTCCATCCCCCACATTTCGAACGGCCAAGTAGAGGTCGTAGAGTGGAGATACCCTGGTGCTTGATGGATGAAATCACCATGTATTTGACAGGCGTGACATCTCTTAGCGAGGGAAATGGCGTCGACAATCATCTTGGGCCAATAGTAACCCAATCTTTGGAGTCGGTTTGCCAGCTTCGGGCCAGGTTGATGAGCTCCACAAATACCATCGTGGGCTTCTTTCAACACTTCACGGGCTTCTTTTAATGAGAGGCACCGGAGCAGGATCCCGTCATGCGATCGACGGTACAGTGTTCGCGTGATCGCATTATAGTAAAATTTGGGGGCTTTCCTCCGAATGGCGGCCGCCTCTTTAGTGTCTTCGGGCAGAATGCCGTATAAGACATAATCAATGTATGGAAATCGCCAGTCTTTAAACTCTGGAGCGGTTGACACTTCAAGTGTTTCTTTACCGCGACGATCTCCTGTTGACCCTGGGTAGTCTCCGGGGAAATTTTTTGGGCAGTATAGGTCGTGGCTATAGACGAATACTTTCTCCATTGCTCCAGCTGGGAGAGCTAGGGAAGCTGCGAGAGATGCGAGGGCATCTGCATGCGCATTTTGGCTTCGCGGCACATGGTCAATGTAGAAGTTTGAAAACTTTTCCGCCATGTGGATTGTCGCGTTGTAGTATGGTACTAGATCTTCATGTCTGACCTCATACTCTCCGCGAACTTGGCTGACGATGAGTTTGGAGTCACCGTACGCCTCGAGATTTTTAACGCCAATCTCATCGGCGAATTGCATCCCAATCAGAAGAGCGTTGTATTCCGCCACATTGTTGGAACAGGGTTCGGTTAACGAGATAGCCCGGGGGATCACGTAGTTTTGTGGGGAGACGAGTACCACTCCTACCCCCGCTACTGTGTGTCCCTTTGGGCTTGCCCTTGATGCACCATCGAAGAAAAGTTGCCATACTTGTCCTTCGAATGTTGCCTGAGTCAGGCATACTTCAGCGACCTCATCTGGGAGATCCTCATAAAGTTTGGCTGCCCTCGGATCTGGGTGTTCAGCTAAGAAGTCCGCCACCGCTTGTCCTTAATGGCCTTCTGTGGCAGGAAGTGCATCTCATATTGAGAGAGCAATATAGCCCATTTCGCCAGCCGGCCATTCAATGATGAAGGCTTTGTCATAAGCAACCTCAGGGGGTTGACTTTTGATATGACATTTATGGTTTGGCCTACCAGATAGTGTCGCATTTTCTGAATAGCGAACACCAAGGCCAAACACTCCTTCTCGATCGGGTTGTACCGATGTTCGGCCCCGATCATTGTTCTACTGAGGTAGTAGATCGCTTGTTCTCGTCCTTGGTCATCATTCTGAGCTAGTAGAGCTCCCAAAGAATGATCCATCGATCGGACGTACACCAGGAAGGGCTTTCCGGATACCGGAGCTGCAAGTACTGGTGGTTGGGTGAGGTATCGTTTGATCTCCTCGAATGCTTGCTGGCAAGCGTCGTCCCATATGAACGAGACTCCCTTCTTCATCAGCTTAGCGAAGGGTTGGCATCTTCCGGAGAGATTTGAAATAAATCTGCGGATGTATGCCAGTCGTCCTGCAATCCTCTGAGCTCCCTGAGGCTTCTTGGAGGTTGCATTTCCTGAATGGCGCGAACCTTCTCCGGATCCAAATGAATTCCGGTAGAGGTTACAACAAACCCTAGGAATTTTCCGCTGGCTACCCCCAGGAAAGACTTGGTGGGATTCATCTTCAATTGATGAGCCCGCATGATGTCAAAGACCGCTTTTAGATCCGCTATGTGATCGCCTTTAGTGCGGCTTTTCACCGCGATGTCATCGACATAGCACTCCACCGTTTTGCGTATCTGCTGGTGGAAAATGGCATTCATAGCCCTTTGGTATGTTGCCCCTGCATTCTTTAGTCCGAAGGGCATGACGGTGTAGCAATATACTCCTAGAGGTGTCCTGAAGGAGGTATGCTTTTCGTCGTCAGGGTACATCTTGATTTGATTGTAACCTGAGAATCCGTCCATAAAGGACATTCGCTCGAACCCGCATGTATTGTCAATCATGACATCTGTGATTGGCAACGGGAACTCGTCTTTGGGGCAGGCCTCGTTTAGATCGCGGAAGTCGATGCAGATCCGGATCTTCCCGTTCTTCTTAGCAACGGGGACAATGTTAGCTACCCAGTCGGGATGTTGTTCCTCCCTGATGAAGCCGGAGTCAATAAGCTTCTTGACTTCTGATTGAATGGCTTCCATTACTTCTGGACGAAACCGTCGCTGCTGTTGCTTGACGGGCTTTACATCCGGACTGATGTTGAGGCGGTGCATAGCCACTTGAGGATCAAGTCCAGGCATGTCCTCGTAATTCCAGGCGAAGACGTCTATATACTCTTGTATAAGAGATATTAGATCATTCTTCTCTGATGGTGACAGGCCGTCACTTATGAAGATGGGCTTGGGGTTGGCTTCATCTCCTAGGTTGATCTGAACAACCTTGTCTTCTGTGGGTGGCTCACGCTGTTCAAAGCGGATATCCCAGAGAGCATTCAGATGTTTGATCCAGGGGTCTGTATCCGACTGGATCATTTCTTCGTCTTCGTCTTCCAGATGGCTTGTTGAAACCATGTTTACTGAAAGCCCTTTGAAGATGTTGCCAATACTGACATCTGATTCCCACGATGACGTGTCTGAAGAGTGATCGTGGCCTGATGGTTCCTCAGAATCAGAGGCTGACGGCACTGGAGTTGATACATAGCCCAACCCCCGGCGGGTCTGATGATAATAGTCAGGTGCTTTCCCTTTCGGTACAAAAGATCGAAGCAATGATCTCCTTCCTTTGCCGAAGTTTAACCCGGGCCTGTTGATTAGATCGTACCCCATACGCTTCATCATCTTGAGCGTTGTCGGTTCATAATGATTGAACTGGGGGGATTCATCCTCGCCTTCTGATTCTTCATGGGGCGTTGGTTCAGACATGATTCGTCCAAAGAGGATAGGTCTCTGGCCCTTTTGTCTGGCTGGAACCATAAATGAAGATCCTTGCGCGTCACCATCATCATGGTACGTCCCGAAGGATGATTTTATAGGTACATGCAATGATGTCAGAGCATCCATTGCCGACCATACATCCTCGCCCATGTCGGTACTAGTATCCGACGGTATTGACTCAGATTCACACACAGGAAAATACGCGAAATCTAAGTCTTCATTAATATACCAACCGCCTGCATCGTCGGTGGTATCAACATCGAGCTTATTAGTGCTCTTTACAAGTGGTTCTAACTCCCACAGGCACTCTTCTTCTTCGGGCTCGGTGTCAGCTTCATTACCAGAGTCTGGCTCCTCTGGTTGCGGGGTTCCATTATTCTCCTCATATAAGAGGGAATCCGTGAAATAGTTCTCGACCCCTTTGAACGGATGCCTTTCGGCGATCAACGTTCGAACCTGTCCGCTCTCGTCAATGTATTTCATGACTTGATGGAGAGTGGAGGGAACGATGGAGTTTTGGTGGATCCATGGTCGTCCCAGCAACAGGTTGTAGGAAGTGTCAGCGTCAATGACATAACACGTCACTTCCGATTTGAGGCTCCCGATCCGGCATTTGAGCTTGATCTTCCCCATCGGGCGGGAGCTGTTGGCATTAAACCCATAAATAGTCGTCTGGGTTGGGCTCAGACGATGGGTGGGAATGCCAAGAAATTGCATGACTCGGTGAGGTATGATGCTCAGTGCGGACCCTGGGTCTACCTGGATGCGGTTCACCTCGGATGACCCAATATACCCCGTGAAGTATAAGGGTCGGTCATGCTTTCCTTTAACCTGCATGTCGTCTGCTGTGAAGGAAATGCAGGGAACATTTGGAGAGGTGTGGAGGCAATCCTCTACATCTTTCTCTCTCGGTACGTGGGTCAGAAAGACCTCAGCGTTCGTCAGGGCTTCTTGTAGAGCCTCTCTGGTTGACTTAGATAGCCTCAGGAGCTCATACAAGGTAATGCGTGCCGGGATGTTGGCTAACTGAGCCAGAACATCGAAGCGGTAAGATGTCGAAGATCCTTCCGCTGCACTTCTGGAAAGAACCCGAGAAAACCGAGTTTCTTTCTGTTTCTCCACGGGTGGTTTTGTGGAGGGCTGAGCTGGCTCTACAGCTGGTTGAGGAGGGACCACCGCCTTTTCGCCGTACTGCTTCAAGTACGCCTGCCCTGAGCGGGTGCCTGATGTCGGTTGGTTGGGCTCTGCCGCCAGGACCATTGTCTCCTCTTCTGAGTCGGTCAGCGAAGGAACATCAGCGTCTGCTTCCCGGGAAGAAGCGCAGATCACGTGGCAAGATGAAGCCTTTCCTTTGCCTTTGGACTTCCTGTTGGTCACAGTCGTCCATTGCTGCTCGTCAACGAGGTCAGGGTGGACCCACATGATTCCTCCTTCAGGTGTAGGGACCGGGACCAAGCCTTTCTCCTGCTGCTGATGAGGGTCTGTATTGACCACTCTCAATTCTCCTTTCGGGACAGATATCACTCCCACGGGCATCGGGGGTCGTGTCCCGAAGTGGAGTGCCGACGTCATGTTGGCCGCCCTCTGTTTCTGTTCCGGTCGGAGTTTTAATACCTCCGCGTCAATTAGGGCTTGAAGGACGTCCTTGAAGATGTAGCAGCTCTTGGTAGGGTGCCCGAGCATCCTATGGTACAGGCAGTAGTTGGGGTGTCGGTCTTGCCGACTTCTTCTGGGCGCCTAATTTCAGGGAGCTTCAGTCGATTGCTCTTGTTGAGTAATTTGAAGAGCGAGTCGACATGTTCCTCCTTGAAGGAATATTGTTTGTTGGCGCGGGGTTGGCTGGAAGAGCCACCTGCTCTGCCTGGTTGAGGCTTGACGGGAGATTGGTCTCCGTTGCCAAGTTATCCTTCCGTTTGGTTTGGAGGGATGTGTCTGGCGCACGTCTTGTCGACCTTTCTGGTCTGGGCTTGCCTTCTTCCGCTCTGACGCGGGCGACAATCTCTTCAGCCTGTTCACCTTGCTGGACTAACTGTTTCCAGGTGCGGCTTTCTGCTACTCCTATTTGAGCCAGGAGTGAGGTTTGGAGATTGTGGCGACATGTTTCCACCAGGGTGGCCTGGGTCATGCCGCTTGGACATCGGAGTGCCGTGTTCCGAAATCTTTCTACGAAAGACTTAACGGACTCTCCCTTTCGTTGCTTGGTAGCTAAAAGGGTAGGCATGGTAACCTCCGAATCATCCTCGAAGAAGCGTGTTAGGAACAGCTTCTCCAGGTCGCCCCAGTTCTTGATTGAACCTTCGGGGAGTTTCATAAACCATTCAAAGGCTAAACCTTTCAGGGTGCCAATGAATAGACGTGCCAGGATGGCATCGTTATCTACCACATTCCCAGTTTGGGATTTGAAGTAGTAGATATGCTGGTTGGGCGACCCCTTTCCGTCGAATGCTTGGAGAGTTGGAGCCTTGAATCTAGGAGGGTACAGGACTAAGTCCCACTCGGCCGGATACGGCCGGACCACTCCAGCTTCTTGGAGATCTTTACGACTAGCAAGGGCATTGAGTCGTTGCTCCAATAGGCTCACTCTTTGATTTTGAGCCTTCTCCGAATCTGGGTTGCTTCCTGCATGTGCTGAAGGTCTGGACACATTCGAAGGAGTGGATCGTCGTGTCCCATCGGAAGGATCAGAGGGTGGACTTCCTCCTCTTCCCCTTCTAGCTCTTGGCCTTCTGGGAGGAGATCTTGCCCTCTCGTCAAGCAATTTCTCAAGCATATGCTTGAGGTCGTCAATGGTTCTCTGCTGAGAGGAGAGTACTTCCATTTGGTGCTTCTGCATCCGGGCCAAGTACTTAGTTGTTTCCTCGGGAGCATTTGCTGTGTCCTCAGGAGCATCTGCCATGTAGGCGGAAACCTCCTTTCCACCGGAAGAATTCGAAGCCCATGATTCTATCACAACTGAGTGAGAATCATCTTCCCTGATGCCGCGGGATAGGGCATTGTAGTCAATTGGGGTGATGGCTCCAGTCCGGGTACGGGTGTGTCGATACACCCCTTCTGGCTCAGAGTCTGACCCCTCTGAATTGACCATAGGTTGTTTTCCCCTGCTTCTGCTTGTCATATATGCAGTGAGCTCCGGGTACTCATCGTCAGGGAAGGTTCTCCTTCGGTGGGAGCGTCTTCTTTTAGCTGACGGGGGAATCAGGGTCAGCTGTCTAATCAAAGACGGCTGGTGAACGCCTGATTCGCAATGGCATCCAGAGAGCATCTGGATGAGTTGTTGACAGCAGCAAGAAGAAGTGGCCTGATTGGCACTTCTTTTCCTTGTCAAATAGTCCCTCAAATCCGTGGGAGGGGGATTAAATAGACTGGCCTCACAATGTCGAAGACGGGGGGCAGTCGTGTGTTGCGCTGTCTGGACGCAAGTCTCAGAAACGCGGTGGTCACGCTGTTGCGTTCCGCGCGTCTGGCGTCTCTGTTGAGACGAGACGCGGTCCTCGCGTTGCAGTCTGCTGCGTTGGAGCAGAGAGACTTGGGACGTTACGCGCGTCTGGCGTCTCTGTTGAGACGAGACGCGGTCGTCGCACTGTTGTCCACTGCGTTGGGGCAGAGACACTTGGGACGTTACGCGCGTCTGGCGTCTCTGTTGAGACGAGACGCGGTCGTCGCACTGTTGTCCACTGCGTTGGGGCAGAGACACTTGGGGCGTCACGCGCGTCTGGTGTCTCTGTTGAGACGAGACGCGGTCGTCGCACTGTTGTCCACTGCGTTGGGGCAGAGACACTTGGGGCGTCACGCGCGTCTGGTGTCTCTGTTGAGACGAGACGCGGTCCTCGCACTGTTGGGAGATTTCGCGCGTCTGGCGTCTCTGTTGAGACGAGACGCGGTTCTCGCACTGTTGTCCGCTGCGTTGAAGCAGAGGGACTTGGAAGATAATGGGCTGCTGGGCCCCACGCCTGGGAACGCGTGCGTCCTGCGTTTGATGAGACGCAGAAACTTCGCTTCGGCGTTTGGTAAGTTGATCTCCAGCAGACTCAACTTGAGGAGTCTCGCGTTTGGGTCGCCAAACGCGGATTTCTCGCACTGGTCGAGGTGCGGGCAAGGCATCATATTGAACGCCGCGTCCAACCCCAGTCAGAGAAACCATCGGTTCCAACCGAGTGTTGACGCGCGCGTCGTCTTTGTCGACGCTCGGCATTTCGATTGCGTCGTGGAGGAGGAGAGAAGCCAACAGCTTCCTGGTTTGAAGAACCAGGGCTGTTCACCATGCGGGTCTCTTGGGAGACGTTGACGCGGGGTTTCTGCGAGACGCGGGCGTTCTGCAAGACGCGGGCGTCATGCGAGACGCGGGCGTTATGCGAGACGCGGTCGATCGCAGCAACAGTTGTGCCGTGGACCACGCGGGCCTTCAGAGAGGCGTTGGCGCGTGGGTTCTGCGCGTCGCGGTTGATCGCAGCAGAGGCGTTGGATGTTACGCGGGCCTTCGAGGAGGCGTTGACGCGTGAACTGGGCGCGGCACAGAGGGTGACAGCAGCGCCTGGTTGAGCCACAGATTGGGCTTCGGGAGGCTGCGTCGTTGAGACCCTGCGGCAGACGCGGGTCTTGGGGCTCTTGGAGCCAGAAGAGAGAAAACTCTTCATACTTCGCCTGTCGAACTCAACGATGAGTGATTCGACCATCTTCCCCTTACGGAGAACGTCATCCTGCACCACGATGTGTTCATCGGTCACGAATGTAGTCCCCAGCGGAGTCGCCATCTCTTGTTCGGTACGGAAGAGAGGTTTTGCCGTAAAATTTCCTTGAATCAGTTGAAAGATTACAACAAAACAATATTCCGACTACAAGGGAGGGAGGATGCTTGGATCTTCCCTTTGTTTAAATCTGGGTTCTTCGTGTGGCGATGGAGAGTGAATCTTGTTCTCCGTTGACCAGATGACCGTCCTGGACCGTCGGGGGTCTTCTCTTCGGCCGGTAGGGGAGTAACTCAGCTCCGGCTACCAAACTCTCAAAGAGGAGGTAGGCGAAGATAGGCTAGTACTCAGTAAGCCTGTTGAAGAATCTCTTCTCTCTCGGTCGTCGACGTCGGGCTTCTCTCTCTCGATGCCTTGATCTTCTCACCCTCTGAATCCAAATCTTCGACCAATCGACCAATCTACCAATCGACCTTTCTTCATAGCCAACAGGGCTATTTATAGGGGTCTTAGGGGGTGATCGTGCCCCCTAAAAATGCGCCTGAACGAGGGCCGTTACCCGCTATACGCGCGGTAACTGACTCCCCACGATCTGGGCAGTTGCAACTGAGACGCAGATTTCAGACTAAACGCGCCTTGGATGCTGAGACGCGGGCTTCAGGCCGGACGCGCTTTGAAGTTGAGACGCGGGCTTCAGGCCGACGCGCCTTGATGCTGAGACGCGGGCGTCGAGCCAACGCGTCTTGAAGTTGAGACGCGGGCTTCAGGCCTACGCGCCTTGATGCTGAGACGCGGGCTTCAGGCCGACGCGCCTTGATGCTGAGACGCGGGCTTCAGGCCGACGCGTCTTGAAGTTGAGACGCGGGCTTCAATCCTTTGCGTATTTGAGACTGCTTCTTGGTGGCTTGCCTGTTAGTCATTTTTAGACAGCCTACAATTGCGATTGCAGTATTGCACAACTTAGATATCCATCAAATGGATGTCAAGACTGCATTCTTAAATGGTGAATTAAATGAAGAAATTATATGGAGCAACCAGAAGGATTTATAGTCAAGAACCAAGAACACAAGGTGTGTAAATTGGTAAAATCCTTATACGGTTTAAAGCAGGCTCCAAAACAATGGCATGAGAAATTTGATAGTGTCATGATCAAAGATGGATTCACTATCAATGAATGCGATAAGTGTGTTTACACTAAAACAGTTGGAGATGCATGTATCATTGTTTGTCTTTATGTAGACGACATGTTGATACTTGGGACTAATATTGAGATTATTAAGTCCACTAAAAGAATGTTATCCAACAGTTTGATATGAAGGATCTGGGGGTTGCTGATGTAATTTTAGGCATTAAAATTACTAGAACACCAGATGGAATCAGTCTATCTCAATCTCACTACGTGGATAAGATGATAGAAAGATTCAAGGATCATGGGATAAAAGAGAATACAAATCCTTTTCTCCCACACGTCCACCTTCATAAGAATACAGGAACTGGAATACGCCAGTTGGAGTATTCTCAGATTATCGAAAGTCTAATGTATTTAATGAATTGCACTAGACCCGATATTGCTTACGCTGTAAGCAAGTTAAGTAGATATACTAGCAACCCTAGTGATCTACATTGGACCGCTCTACTACGAGTATTGGGTTACGTATCACATACCAAGGAATATGCCTGAGATATGGAAAGTATCCTCCTGTACTGGAAGGATACAGTGATGCTAATTGGATTGCAGATTCTGAGGAATCAAAATCAACTAGCGGATACGTATTTACTCTAGCAGGAGCAGCGGTATCTTGGAAATCTTCTAAGCAAACATGTATTGCCCGTTCCACTATGGAATCGGAATTCATAGCCTTAGATAAGGCTGGAGAAGAAGCAGAATGGCTCGACAATTCTTAGAAGATTTACCGTTATGGCAAAAGCCAGTGCCCGCTATATGTATACACTGCGACAATCAAGAAGCTATATCTAGGGCACAAAATATGATATACAATGGTAAGTCTAGACATATTCGTCGTAGACATAATACCGTGAAGCAGTTGCTCTCAAATGGAATTATCTCTATTGACTTTGTATCGTCAAAGGATAATTTAGCGGATCCGCTTACTAAAGGTTTATGTGGAGAGCGTATAAACTGCGCATCGAGGGGAATGGGTCTAAAAGCCTAACCTTACCGAGTCAGCTTAATAGAAACCTCACTTAGCGACTGGAGATCCCACGGACTAAGTTCAAGAGGAAAAACTAGTTATGATTGACTCAGCAAGTAAGCACTTGGGAGCTTGACTCCAATCCATTCCTAAGGTGCACATAAGTGCTTGTCTACAAGTGGGTTAAGGATAAGCTTAACGCTTTTAATGATGCCTATATCTTGTTTCTAAACAAGTGGAGTAGAGTAGACTACTCTTAATAGGTCCATCACCTATGTGAGTATAGAGTTGGGTCGGCTCTTTGGGAATCTCTATGGAGGCTGTTATTCCCTAAAGATACTCTCTGAAACCAAGAATGTCCAGGGCCAAAACGGACACAACAGAGAACCAAAGTTGATTTGGAAAGTTACTGTGTGAAGCTTGTTGACTTGGCTTACACTAACGGCTAACAGTTCAAGACCTAGTTCACTGATTAGCCAGTAAGTCCGATAAAGCTTTCGCTATGGAAGGTTCAAGACTAGTTCACCTATCCTTATGCAGTTTCTTTTCACAAGTACCTTTCACAATAGAGTCAGTCTCTTTGTGTGTCATTCCTTGAATCTCTCATTCATTGTGGGGGATTGTTGGAATTGAAGAATATAAAGGTGAATCTTCGAGTTGAATTATGGCAAGATCCGTTGATGGAATCAACCGAATGATGGTTGGAGTGTGTTCTTCCATTGTGATGAACGTGGTATATTCACATGTTCAATTCCGACTTCGAATGAATGAGATATTCAAGTCCAAAGATTGCCTAATTCAAAGCCAAAACGGGACTAAAGGTAGCTTAAAGCATTTAGTCCCACATTGGCCGTGGGATGGAAGTTTGTGGTATATATATAGAGAAAAATGAGAACAAAGGGCGTGCCCTTTGGGTACTTGGAGTTTTCGCGCGCGAAAAGGAGAGAACTATGCACGTATGTGCGTGTGCGCGCGCGCCGCCGCTGGCGGCGGCGGCCGGCCGGCGCCGGCGCCGGTGACGGTGACGGTGCCGGAGCCGGGCTCGGGCTCGGGTCTGGGTCTGGGTTCGGGTTCGGGTTCCCTACCTGGCCTGGTTCTTTTTGAATTGGGTCTCAAGGTATGATCCGAACCAGATCCACTTCCAAACCAGACCGGACCCGATCCACCAACAGGTTGCGAACCTGTTGGACTGCCCGCTCCGCTGTCAGGATCTGAACCGATCCGCCAACGGTCGCGAACCAGTTGGACAGCCAACGGGTGCGAACCAGTTGGACTGCCAAAGGTTGCGAACCAGTTGGCAGACCAAAGGTTGCAGCCTTTGGTTGGGTTCAGACCTGAAGGCCCCTTTTGAAATGCTATATAAAGCATTCCAAGTTCTCATTTTAACACACACCAAATCTGAGATTTCTCTCTCTCTCTCTCTAAAAGTTCTGACTTCGGTTCTGAACTGGGCTCCAGCGAAGTGGGAATCCACGACTTCCAGAGCGACTTCCAACGAAGTGGGAATCCGCGACTTCCAAGTGAAGTGGGAATCCAAAGCGACTTCCTAAAGGAGATTCTGTCAAAATTCTTCAACCTTCCTACGTCCTCAACAGTGGGTGTTCCTCCAAAAGAGTAAGACAAATATTCATTTGAAATTTGTCGTTATACCGCTGTTTTGCTAATCCTGTGTAGGTACTGGTTGACTACGGTTCGACCGTACGGTAATTTGATAGTGCTATCCAAATACCGTGAAGAAGTGTTGTATCTTGGGAGACCAGCGTCCATTATCCCGTTAGCACCGGTGCGGGGGACGTAATTGTCTTAAGATTGTCAGATTGATTCTTGTTAAGCAGAATATCCAACAATGGTGTCTACGTGTGCCTACCACAAAAGGACTTAATATCTGATGCTCTCTCCTTCCTCCCTTCACGTAAAAACCTCAAATAATTACATGCAAGCTTAC
The DNA here is from genome assembly GCA_038442645.1 of Agave tequilana. NCBI lineage: Eukaryota > Viridiplantae > Streptophyta > Magnoliopsida > Asparagales > Asparagaceae > Agave > Agave tequilana. The sequence continues at coordinate 61,700 of JAVJIF010018290.1, forward strand.
AAAATTATAAAATTATAAAATTCATCCCAGATGGTTCAGGCTCTCAGGTGGGCTCCTAGATTTTTGGAAGGACCATCGCAGGATGATTTTTTTTGCCATTATTTGTTTACTATTATTATTTTTCTTTTGTTGTTTCTTTCAATGCTTTTCACATTGTTTTGACTTTTTCTCAGAAAGAGAGAGCACGCTCACAACAAATTGATATGTTTGCATATTTAATAATTACTTGAAAAGATTAAATTTAGTATTAAAACATATTAAAAACATGAGAGAGGGAGAGAGCTAAGCTAAGGCATCTACCATAGTGATTTGTTGTACTTGTGTCACTTACATATAAACCCCTAACAAATCAACAAACTGAGATTTTACAGATGTGTCCACAAACAATTTAACTTTACAAAAAAAAGGTTGGATATCATGCAGGGATCTCTTTGGAAGTGCAAACTCCCCAGTGTTTTGCTGCCACTAGCCACCACCACCCCCACACACAACGGATAGGACTCCTATCACGTGCCATGCACGTGAATTTCTTTTCCTGTCCTAAATTAATAGAATTCTATTGGCCACATTAACCAACGGCTTGCCTATTTAAACCCCCGCTCCCTTCTCTCTCCTCCTCCCTCACCTTCATTCCTCTCTCTCTCTATAGAGGAACAGGGCTCCTTTCTCTTCTCACTTCTTCCTCCTCCTCCTCATCATTGAGCCTTGAAGCTCTCGGTCTTCGAGAACTCGGTATGTCTCACTCAATGCCCCCTCGATTTTGAGTCCCATTCTCGCAAATACCAAATAGAACTTTCAAGAACAAGACTTAAAACTTGGGTCGAACTTGTTGGGATTTTAATCTTGACTACTAAAAGAGAACACTTTTTAACGTTTGAAATCTTTTACCAGATCAAAAGATGGCATTTGAGGATCTATACAGACAGGATCAGAGGTCGAACATCGATTGCCTCGTCTTTGGTATGCCTTTCTGCTTGGATTTTGAAATTAAAACTCTAATTTGATGTGACTATTTCAGTTCTTATGTATCTGTTTACATATAGATCTTGATGATGCTCTGTACCCTTTGAGCACTGGCCTGGCCAGCGCGGTCCTCAAGAACATTGGAGGTATAATCTCTCCGTAATTTTGTGATAATTGTTGTTGATTTTTTCTCTGTTTCCACATTGTTTGTAAAATTTATTTATTTGTTTGTTATTATTTATTGTTTTCAGATATATGGTTGAGAAACTAGGAATTGATAGGAGCAAGGTCCCTCAATTGTGTGATTTGCTCTACAAGAACTATGGGACAACTATGGCTGGATTAAGGGTATTTTTCTTGAAAATGATGGGCTAATTTTTTTCCCCTGTTCTATTTCTTATTTTGCTCTATGGTATTTTTGTGCAGGCCATTGGCTACTCATTCAATTATGATGAATATCACAGGTTCCATTTTTTTTTCCTTTCTCTTCTGTTTTTAATCTATTTCGTTTTTTTAGTCGATTGACTAATTTTGATCTTCCATAAAATTCAAACAGTTTTGTTCATGGAAGATTACCTTATGAGAATCTGAAGCCAGACCCAGTTCTCAGGCATCTTCTGCTGAGCCTGCCGATTCGCAAAGTGGTAAAACTTTTTGAACCTGAAACAAATAATTTCTTCAGTTTTCGCAGTTCACTGGCACCAATCTCATGCCTTGCACCATTCTCTTTCTTCAACACAGATATTCACAAATGCCGATAAGGTCCATGCTGCCAAAGCCCTCAGCAGACTAGGCCTCGAAGACTGCTTCGAAGGGATCATTTGTTTCGAGACTCTGAATTCGCCAATTGAAGGCGAAGCGATGAACAAAGAGAAGATCTTTGACATCATTGAGCACTCGGCTCACCCAAATCCTGGTGCAGAACTGCCCAAGACTCCAGTTATCTGCAAGCCATCTGAGTATGCCATAGAGCATGCTCTGAAAATCGCCAACATCGATCCTCAGAGGGCGGTAAGACTCCACATTTGCTCTAAAATCAGTTATCGAAAAAAATGAATGTATTCTTATCTTTGTGATTCTGGTTGCAGATTTTCTTCGATGACAGCGTTCGCAACATTCAAGCAGGAAAACGTGTCGGCCTGCGCACTGTGCTGGTAAGCCCACATAGCTAGTTCTAGTTCCAGTTTCAGTTCCAGTTCCAGTTCCAATTCCAATCAATTCGGCCGACCAATTGAAAAATCCTAGTTAGATTATTTGATCAGTGGGTTTAACAAGTTTTGCAAGTATTTAAGGTTTGACCTGGAGCTGATTAGGGCTATTTGATTTTGATTATGACAGATTGCTTTGTAAATTGGCTTGTAGCAATCATTGCAGGGGAAAGAAAAAACAAGAAGAAAAAAAAAAACTGATCATATTTTGTTTCGCATCCAGGTCGGCAAATCTCAGAGAGTAAAAGGCGCAGATTATGCACTGGAGAGCATTCATAACATCAGGGAAGCGTTGCCTGAGCTCTGGGACAAGGCTGAGAAATCTGAAGATATCCGGTACTCGGGCAAGGTCACAATTGAGACACCAGTGACTGCTTAAAAGTGTGCCAATGTAATTTGATCAGTTCTTGATTAAGTAACTATCAGTTAGAAATATATATTCCATTTTGGTCTTCTCATCCTCCTCCTCCTCGAGTTGTTGACACATCCAAGCAATCAAATCATGCTAGTACGGCCTTTTGATCATTATGTTAGCACTTTGATATGAAAGAACATGTCTTGTGTCAAGTGAACGTCGACTTTTTCCAGATCATTGATACATGAGGATTGTTGTTTCATTGCATACAGCTATGCAAACATATTTTGAGCATGCATTCCACATATTGAAGGTGAGCCACTCTTGTCAGGTTTTTTGGAAGGTTCCCTTGTTGGATTTCTCTTGGCGTTGGGCGACTTTACACCTGTGTTACGCGTACAAGCATCATTTTGCCCGTACTTAATCTTTTCCGCGGCTAATTTAATCACTTTTTCCAGAACAGGAACCATTCAAGTTAATCGTGAAAAAGTTTGCCTGTTTTGTGTTTATCTCCATGGATCACTCCGATGCTAGCAATATGCTTTGCATCTCTATGCATCTGATGCTGCCAATATGTCTCTATCCAACTCAAGTTTGTTGTAATATACCTTTATGTCGCGTTTTCCTCGCGAGGTTTTATTCTCCCTGACGCATTGCGGCCATTGACACACCGTCCTCTGACAACACCTCCTCGTCTCTTGGGATGACGACGCGATGAGCAGCGACGAAACTGGTGGTGCCCCGGGCTTATATATTGAGGCTTGTGGGGAGCTGAAGTTGGAAATATTTGCAGCAGTATATGGATGTGATCAGCCACTGGGTTACTGTTTTAGATTATGTGTGTTTCTATCTGTGAGAATGGGCATCATATTCCTCTCTGGGTTCTGTAAAGAGAAGCATTATTCTGCGACAATCATAATATGCAACTAAATTCTCCTTCTAACTAATTTACTTGATTGGATTATGCATTGTGAGCATCCGATCATCTGACACCCTAATTTAGATTGAAAAAAATGAAAAAGAGTGTTAGGCCCTTCGAGGAATTCCAATCAGCGACGGCGGCACGCCAATCACGAGATCAATTATAAACCAATATGGCACGAATCAAGCACAAAAGCAGAAAGCGAGAAACAAACGATTTAACGAGGTTTGGCAACTTGCATGTTCTTGAGACAGAAGGGAGAAGATCTTATTCAAACAGCAGAGTTATAAAGGGTTGCAAAGATGATCCGAAGATCCAACTAGAGAAACTACGCACTTGACCGTAGTAATCTCACAAACAAACTAACTCTAGAACTCTCTCACAATAAATTTAACAAACGATATAATTTAGGGTGCAGAAACCCTCCTTATATAGCCAGAGGAACAACCAATAGAAGGAAAAAACTCAATTCGGATCGAAATCCGCTGCAGAAATAGAAATATGAAACTAAATCAGAATAGCAAGAACCTGACTTGCAGTCGACCGGCTTGATGTAGTGATCGATCGGGCGATCGATCGCTAACCCAAATGGCTTGTGCAATCTGTGCAGTTTTCTCGGTTCAGTCGACTGGGCAGTCGACCAACTGTAGTCTTCAACTTCAGGTTTTCTGAGCTTTCTTTTCCAAACGTGCATGCTTGTGCACACACGATCAACTGCCGATCTACTAAGCTGCTCCTTTCTCTATTTTTCAACTAACATTACTCTATCATCTTTTTTACTTCTAACTTATCCCCACAAAGAGGAAGACGTTCAAGCAGAGAAGATTATTTTCCCGCTGCTTCATTTTAAATCCGACTAAAAATGGAGATGAAGATATAAAGGACAAACTGTGAAGGTAAAAATCTTCGGAAGGAGATAATAAACAAACAAGAATTGGATAACATCAATGAGAGATGAAAAATGAATTACGATACCACTCCCCTGGAATCTCAATTGAAGTACTTGAACATACATATGAATACATAAGTAACAGGTAGTCCACAACTTTGGGTATGTTTGTTTCGCAAAAAAAAACATTCTAAGTCGTAAGTCATAAAACTTCTATTTTTTTCATTGTTAATTTCGCTGAAAAATAACTTGCGAAATGTAACTCTCATTTTCTCACTTGCAGTTGTTACAGTTAATTTTGTGGTCATCTAAATCTCACTTTTACATTCATATTTTCTCACTTGTAGTACACTTGCAGTGCAAAGCAGTTACTTAATAGTCAATATATAATTTAATATTATTAATTTTTTAATATTTTTAATAGTGTTTAATCTATAATTTAATTATTTTATATTTTTAATCTTTAGTCTTTTATTATTTTTAATGTTATTTTAATATTTAATATTTTACTATTTTAATTTAATATTTTATTTAATACTTTATTATTTTATTAATACTTATATCTATTTTTAAATATTTTATTTAGAGTTAACATTATTATGCTTTAATATAAAATTACTATATATTTATTTATTTATTTTTAATATAAATATTTACTTTGTAATATTATAATATACTTTATTATTATATAATATTTTATTATGTTAATATTGTTTCATTTAATAATATCATAATAATAATTATTATTAAAATTTAAATTCTATTTTGCTCTGCTAATTTTATATTTTTATAATATTATAATAATATTATAATAAAAATTTAATATTATAAAATTTTTAAGTATTTATAATATTATAATATTATAACTATATTCTATTATTTTCTTAAGATTTTTTAATATTTATGGTTTATTAGTATTCCTAAAATTTTATTAATGTTTTTTAGTTTTCTTAAAATTTTATAATTATTTATTAAGTTAATATTTTGGTAATATTTTAATAATATTATTGTTATAAATAAAATATTAAGATTATTAATATTTTATCTCAAACTTATTAATACAATTTAATTTACAATAGTAGATTTAATTTAAGTATTTATAATATTTAAATCACCGTTTCAGTTAGCTTTGTGGTCAACTTTTCACTTATACTTTTACATTACCAACCAAATACCGTAAAACACAATATATTTTCTCAATTATATTTTCATTTTACCAACCAAACATCGTAAAACACAATATATTCTATAGTTCACTTTTCTCGTACTCATTTTCTGACTACAACTTATGACATTTTGCGGCGAAACAAATAGACGAAATAAAATACCTAACAAGTAAAAGTAGCATCTTCTAGGGAAACAACAGTTCTCCATAAACATACAGAGAGCAACAAAACATGAAGATAAGGTTAGAAGCTAAGACTATTAACATTGCTACGCCCCAATGTTATGCTAGCACGTTAGAAACTAACGTCTTTTCTAAAGTAATCCAACAAAACAAAGACATAACATTACAGTGAAATATCAAGATTACAACCACACTGAAATCAGCACATATGTGAAAAAAACGAATACAAATTCTCCTTGGTATTTGCAATACCATTAACATCGTCCGACTCTCATCAGACTTGAAATCTAACCCGAGACCAGAAAGAAGAAAAACAAAGAAAATAATAAGAAGACAAGAAAGACAAACAAACAAACAAAGAAAACAGATAAAGTGAGAAAAACAACATAAAAAGAAAGAAGAAACTAAGGGAAAAAGTGTAAGTATGCATTCGGGGCTTGAGTTAAGGTATATTGGGTAAATTTCCCTAAACCCTATAAGCTTGGGGTGTATTTTTACTAACCTCTCTATTTTATTTTCGCTCTCACAAAGTAAACCTCTCAGTAGCTTGACTGATCTAACTCCGTTAACAGAAAGTATGAGAAGAGAACTTTGCCCTTTTATGTTGTGGGTTATTGTGTTAGAACTCATTCTCGAGGGTTTAATTATTAAACCCAATAAGAAACAGGGTTATAACCTTTCTCTTTTTCTCTACCAGCATCTAATAACACATTAACCTCTCGTCTAATCTATGAACTCATCATCCTCCCATTTATCCAAACTCCAATCTCTACCTCTAGCCAATGAACCCATCATCTTCACATTTATCCAAATTCTAATTCTCACTTCAAACTCATGAACTCATCATCTTCTCATTATTCAAACCCTAATCTCAACCTCTAACTCATGTACTCATCATCTTCTCAGTATCCAGACGCTAACATAACCCATGAACCCATTATCCTCTCACTGTCCAAAACCCTAGCTCCTACCTTTAACAACGAACCTATCATCCTCCCATTACCCAAATCCTAATCACAACCTATTCACTCATATCAATGAACCAATCTTCTTATTTACTCAAATTCTAATCTCTAAGTGTAACCCCTTGAACCCATCATCTGAACCCGAATTCCTACTCATTTACCGAAATTATTATCTAATTGGATCTAGTTCTATCAGTGTGATTTGAATTTAGAGATGTTCAAATAGATTTACTTTCATTATTCAAACCTTAAATATATGAATTATGGTTAAATTTGGGGTAGCATTGTGGAGGAGAAAAGAATGCGGATGAAGAAGATGAAATAGGGATGACTCGTTATGGCTTCATTAGCTAGGTATTCATCAAATTTAAGATACTAATTGATTTCAGAAGGGTATTCTAGTCACAGAAAGTAAAAAATCACCATCACATGATGCTAAAACTGAAGGAAATAGTGTACTTGAGAAAATCAAAACACGTTAGAGGGGTTTTGTGAGAGCAAAAATAAAATAGGGAGGCTATTTGAGAAACTCAAAGCAGAGGGGGTTTATTGAAATTTATCCTAACTTTAAACACATTACAGAAGTTTTCTCTTATAAGATTTTAATATACAGTTATCAAGTAGTGTAACTGTTAAAAGTAGTATTAGAATTAGGATTATATAATACTAATTCTTGTAATACTTGTAACGCTCCCTTGCAAACTCACGATAGAAGGAAAACCATGAGTTTGAATAAAAGAAAATGAAGAAAATTAAATTTCTAAAAAAGTCTACTGAAAAATCTAAAAGTTGTGATACCTCATGGCATTGTTTGAAGACCGATCACCAGAAATTTTTATCTTGAGTACCCTCTCGCAGACTCATGATTGATGAAACATCGAGAGTTTGGACAAGTGTGGAGGACGAGAAAGAAATGTTGAACAGCTGAGGGTATCTCCAAAAGAAGGAGAAGGAGATGATATCGGATCGATAATGGAGCACTTCATGAAACTTAACCCTAAGTCTCTTTCGCATGACAAGGTCGATTTGAGCTTATCATAAGCCTCTTTAGAATAGTCAGGACGGACTCCAAAAAAAATCAGGGTGGCTCTAATATTATGTTAAATCAAAAACGAAAAGTACGTATTGTATTATTAATGAAGGCAATGCTAAATTATATAGGCATTACAATTACATGATAAGAAACACATCTAATCTTAATATAAGTATTATATAATTCTAATACTACTCATTAAGTATGTAACACACTTTTAAAAACAATGGGCCTGTTTGATTGTTGCAAACGGGAGAAAAATGTGCAAGTGAAAAATAAGGATGAGAAATGTGAAAGTGTAAGTGAAAAATGAGATTAGTGTAAATAAGTTTTACAGTGTTTAGTTGTAATGTGAAAACATAAGTGAGAAAGTATATTGGTTTTACGGTGTTGGTTAGTAATGTAAAAGTGTAAGTAAAAAAGTTGACCACAAAATGAACTGTTTGATGACTTAAATAATACTAATATTATTAAATTAAATCTGCTATTAAGAATTAAAATGCATAATAAATTTGTAAATTAAATATTAAACAGTAAAAAAATAAAAAATAAAAAACAATAAAATATTAAACTAATAATAAAAAATAATTATTAAAATAATAATATAAAACTAACTAAAATAATTAAATATTAAAATATTTTGAAAAATATTTTTTAAACTTTATGATTATTTAAAAAATAAATACTAAATATTATAATATTATCTAAAACATAAATATTAAATATTAAAAATATTTTATATAATATTTAAAGTTAAATTAATTTTTAAAAATATTAATCACAATATTAAATATTAATATTTAATATCAAATATTTAAAAAATTAACTATAGGAAACTGGCAAGTGGAAAAATGAGGATGTAAAAGTAGGAAATAAGTTTGGGAAAAAGTGTAAGTGGGATGCTCACTTGCATTTTCACCGTTGAAACAAAAGTGGAAGTGGAAAAGTTTCCCATTTGCACATTTTTCTCCATTTTTTTCAAAACAAACACGCCCAAAATGAAAAACTCTTTTTCATACACATTTCCCAACCAAAATACGGACGTGATCTTGGGGGTTCAAATCCCACTTGCATTAGGCTACAACTTATATTTAAAAAAAATAAGAGCACAGTTGATATAACGCGAGCTATGTGTGAAATAACACAGTTTTTAATTTTGATAAGTTTATATAAATTATATCATCACAACTTATATTTTACAAAAGAAAAATATAATATTTTGGCTTATAGAACCATACATATTACAATTTAAAGAATGAATACTGTAATAGTCGATTTTTTTTTTTTTACTTATATATAGCATCTCCTAATTATATAGATCATCGTCAAAGGATTCATTTTAAATTTTCCTTCTCTCCTTCTTTATCCTCAAATTACTAATAATAACGCCAAAGGTTAAATTGTTGTATAAACGAATTACTTTCCTAATGGAAATACGGTAAATAGGGAGTACATGGAATTTGTGTATGGTATACCCTATGCTAGTATAAATATGGTACTAGTATAAATAAGAGTATGTCATGGGTATAGTATAAATAAGAGTATATCATGGGTATTTCAAAATCATGAATACCTAATTAAATATAGGGTATACTAAGTATTATATTGGAGATAGTGGAGGGGGTAGGTGTGCATGTGGAGGAGGAGATCTAGGGCTAGGATCATCTTGATCTAAGGATTGGCCAAGTGTCAACTTGAGGGAAAATCTCACCTTGTAAATGACACAAAATAAGAAGAAATCTTCCTATTTTGCCCTATATCTCTTACGTTCAGACTGAGAGAAAAAATTTCTCCCTTCTCTGTATCTCCCTCTTCCAAATCCTATAAACACCTAATCTCTCTTCTTCCTACTCAAAATTTCTCTCTTCCCTCTTTCTTTGCACCCCCGGTCGGAGCCAGGGGGACGAGACGTGTGCAGCCACGCACCGCCACGCGCAGCCGCGCGCGCTGCGGCCAGGCCGCGAGCGCGGCCTGGATTTGGGGGGAGGGGCGCTTGTTGGCCGGAGGAGGAGGAAAGGTAGGTTTTGGGTTGATTTTCAAGGAGGAACAAAGCCCTAGATCTGAAAATTGGGTTCCAAGAACTCCCAATTTCAGGGGTAATTCGAACTGAAGGTAACCTAGGTAATCAACTAAGTCTTTCTTATTGTTAATGGTTTGTGATCTAAATTTTTCCCTATATTTCATTTGCTAGGATTGTTGGTGGGGAGTTCGATCAATGGGCACTAAGGAGGAGATCGATCAACAAGTGAGTAGACTACTACACTCACTAGTTTTCTTGTGAATATAGATTAAATTCAAGTACCTAGTATATAGATGATATGAAGAATTGAGGGAAATTTAGGGATGATGTCACGTAGTATTAGAATAAGTTAGCCATCATGAGATTAGTATCATGTTTCTCCCTCTTTTTCCTAGATGGTTATGTGAATGGTAGATAGATCTATATAAATTTCCGTGGTAACATACATGAAAATGCATATCTAGGGATGGTTAAGTCTTAAGTAGTTTTCATTATGAACCTTGTGGAGAGCATAAATATGTATTGTATTACTCTACAACCAATGTATGCGAAACCCTTACTTATTACTCATGGGTAATAAGAGAATAAAAAGGGAACTCTTATACAAGAAAGAGGCATGGG
>JAVJIF010018291.1:0-65270 GCA_038442645.1 Agave tequilana
CCTGATTTGAAATTTCGAGGACGAAATTTTTTGTAAGGTGGGGAGAAATGTAACCCCCTGCTCCCTGGTGTACGTATCACCGTATCAGTATGCGATACGACGTACAAAATTGATTTGACCTCCGTAGTAGTCCGATTGAGCCGATTTCATTTTCAAAATCATTTTCTAATATTTTAGCTTTTCAGGATTTTCTGGAATTTTTCTGGATTATTTTAGAAAATCTCCGTAGTCGGTGTCGACCGATAACGCCCCGATCCCAAGATACGGAGACGTTATGGCGACGTACATACGCAGGGCGGAGATACCCTTACATACGTACGCTAAGCCTCAGTACAGGAAATATCCTCCATATATACAAGAGTTCCAACATTAATAAGTACAAGAATACCTGCAGAAAAGATCAGTGAGCATGATAGATAAAGAAACATGGACAAATAAGGAAATAAGACAAAGAATCAAGATACCATATCACCGTATAGGTGACAAGTCCCCTATGTGATCCAATGACATATCTGACAGTACGATAACTCGGATCTCCAACCTGGGCAAGCAAACCCAGGGTCGTCAGAAAGCGACCTAGTGAGTGGTAAAATGAAGGAGGTAGTAATATAGATACTATAGTAATACAAGCACGATACTAATATATAATACATGATGTTATATTAGTGATACCATATAAGAAGCATAGAATAAGTAGTAGAATATATACATGTAAGCAGTAGAAATATATAAACATGTCATCTTTAAATACCATCACTAAGCCGGTGATCATCGGGTCATGTCATAGTCGTATCCAGTTTATATAGTAAAACCATTGTCTAGTGATGACGTGATAGAAATGAACATGCTAGTGGTGACGTGATAGAAGTGAACATGCAGATGGGCATATGCAATATAACCATAATACGGTGTTGTGCATAGATAGTAATGATGTCTGCAAGGTGTACAGAAAACAGAATCTATGCAATGCAGAGTATACATGTACATGAGTAGGATGCCACCACAGAAAGTATAATATGTACCAGGTAAAGCAACAAAGTATACATGGAACATGATAGCGGATAAACTATCAGGAACAGTAACAAGTACAACTAAACAATAGTATACATGTATCAGGCAAGTCATGTTCTTTATACAATAATACAATCAGTACCACCTGGTATTATAATCAATCTCTTCCAGTGTCCCATACCACTGGCAGTTCATACTGGAGCCCGCGCTCCAGTCGAACCCATCCGGACATGGCCCGGTTACCATTATCCAAACGAGAGAGTGACCAAATAACAAGTGTTCCCGACGTCACTATTGTGTATACTGTTTTATTATGTTAATTGGAACCCATGGTCGAGGAGTTCTTATCGGTAGGTGTATCCCGTGCATACCCGGGATCACGGCCTTAAACAAACCCTGGCTGCTGAGACCAGGCCCTCCGCTAAGAGGGGAACAATAATCAAGTAACGGGAGCTCATGGAGCAATTAGTAGGTAGCACTACCGTCCCCTGTAGTGGGACTAACAATATGGATCCAGTACATCACCCGATAAGATCTAATCACCGTCAAGTCTCCCCCATACCCAAGTTAGCTTTATGATCTGATATGTCACTTATACAATGTCACAAGAACAAATACAGTACATGATACGGGTAACATGATAACCGGACCTGAGCTCTGTTGATAGCATAGAACAATATACGGGAAACGGGAACAATATAACGGGAAACGGGAACAATAGATGTGGGATTCCACATATCGCATATCAACAGTTCTCAAGTCCAGTAACAGGAATATCAATATCAGTAACAGGAAATCATCATGTAACGAGAATACATGCATATCCATGTAGCAATCATATAAACCATGATCTATGCAACAGGACTAAATCCATGATCCATGTAACAGGAATAAAGCCATGATCATGTAACAGGAATACAAAGACAATCAATGCATGTATACCGGTGCGTCTATAGAACAGTGATGTAAGAACATGAAGTAACTGTGCACAGGATGGTATCCAGTGTACTAGCGTATCAGTATATCAATAGTTGCACTAATAATCGAACCATTTTAGTATGATCATCTATCCCGTATATCTTATATTAATGATATGCTATATGAAATCATGAAGCAGATGATATGATTATGTGATTGGTTATGTTTATTACACTATCATGCATAACCAAATATGCCTTCTCTATAATTAAGTTCTTTATTAACATGCTAGGGTTTTACCCATAATCACGATTTATTTATCTAAGCAATCACTCAATTTATTAAACATGAATAACGATAATTTATTAAAAAGAAACACTCACAAACTAACCATGGGAAGGTAGCTCTCTTTCCACGATCGCAACGGATCCATAATCGTCCAATTCGGAGGTCCGGATGCTCCAGATATCGCCCGAATACTAAATCATAACAAAAAGGGTTAAATATGTAAATAAATAATTCAAATGCAATTAATAAATGACTCAGAGGGTTTTCTGCAATTTTACCTTTATTGGGTTTCGGACGGGTTTTGGGCTGTTAACGGGTCGGGTTGGATCCAATACCCAACCCCATTAACTTCATTAAATGGGTTTCTGGTTAACGGTAGAGCAAGTGGGTTTTGGGTTTCAAACAAACCCAAACGGGTTATTGGGTTCACAACCATTTATGGGTGTGAACCCATAAAGGATGCAGCAGCAGCATGTGCTGCTGCTGTGGCCCGCGCACAGTCCGGCCAGCAGGTGCTGGCCGGCGGCGGGGGGAGGCCCGCCGGCGGCGCGGCGGTTCAGGCCGCACGGAGAGAGAGAGAGGGAGAGATGGTGAGGGAGAGAGAAACAGAGAGATGGAGAGAGGAAGAAACAGAGAAAAGAAAAGGAAAGAAAAGAAGAAGAAGAAGGAAGGGGGGGCGGTGGCCTGGGGAGTGCGGTGGTGCGCCGGGCTTGGGCGCGGCGGCGGCGGCCACCGGCCGCGTGGCCGGAGGCGGGGTGGAGCCCGGTGGCGCGCCGGCACCGGGCGCGTAGGCGGCAAGGCCGGCGGCGGTCTGCCGCCTACAGGGAGAGAGAGAGTGTGTGGAAGAAAGGGAGATTAGAGAAAGTTTTAGAGAGAGAAATTGGAGAGAGGGAGAAATTGAGAGAGAGAGGGTTTTAGATAATTAGAGAGAGTTAGGGGAGAGAGAGAGGATTTAAAGAGGGGGAAGGCGGTGGAGTAAGGCGGTGGAGTAAGGCGGTGGTGAAGGAAGTGTGTGGAAGAAGAAAGAAAAGGAAAAGAAAGGAAAGATAAAAAAAATAATATTTTCTTATTATAATATTGGCCCAATATTCTACCAGCTTCGAACGGTGCCCCAAAATTACAGAAAAGAGAGAATATTATCCTGAGACGTAATATGAAATGGTTTGAAGAAAATCAATCCGGTTTGCATTTAAAAATCCCGGAGTGTCTTGCCGATACCGGCAACACCGGTTTGGCCGGATTTTCGATAAATTCAGAAAAATCCCCAAAAAATCCTAACGTAGATAATACGATTCTAAGACACATGGTAAAATAAGATTCTCAAAATATAACTCTGTTTATGAAATAAAAATTGTAGAGCCGGTTATCGGTATTGGTCGACACCGACTACGAGATTTTCCAATAATCCAGAAAAATTCCAGAAAATTCTGAAAAATCTAAAATATTAGAAATAATATTTGAAACTGAAATCAGCTCAATCAAACTACCATGGAGGTCAAATCAATTTGTACGTTGTATCGGGTACTGATACGGTGATACGTACATCAGGGAGCAGGGTTTACATTTCTCCCACCTTACAAAAAAAATTTCGTCCTCAAAATTTTCATTCGGGTGTGAGAACAATATTTTCCAACCCAAAGCCGAAATGTTACAGGTCCACGACACTTCCGCTGCGCACTCTGATATCTATAAGGAACTTAGGGCGGAGAATAATTGTAGTGAAATGAATACTAACGGATTGGACGCAATAAGATGCAAAGAAAGCGAGAAAGAAATCGGATATTCACCTCACGTATGTACGTCGCCATAACGTCCCCGTACCTGCGGGATCGGTCATTTTTCTTTTCAGATTTGTGGTCGAATGGCCAACATCTCTAATGATGAAAAAATTATGATTGGCCTTCCTGTTGAAGGGAAGAGAAGGAGGAAGAGAAGAAGATGATGAAGATGAAGATGAAGAAAAAGAAGAAGAAGGAAATACATATAATCGAGCTAACATCCTGTCGGAAAAGAGCCAGAAGCTGCAGAAATAATTGAGCAAGAAGAGAGACCAGTGAGCAACAACCAACTTTACAGGTTATTTTGCATCACCACGGGATGAACAAGCTGAAGAAATTGAAGAGTTGAGGAATCAAAATCAGTACTTGAGAGAATATTTTTCTCAGTTTGAAATGAAAATTAAAAAAATGGAGACTGAGAACAGACTCAAGGCTGAATTAAGAAAAAGAAGAGAAATAAGAGAGAAGAAAAAAATTAAAAAAACAGCAGAGGAATTAAAAGTGAAAGAAGAAGAAGAAGAGCTGCTGAGAGCAGCCGCTGCTGTGGAGGAGAAGAAGAAGGAGAAGAGGAGGGAGAGGAGAATGGGAGGAGAAGGATGAAGAAGAGAAGAAAAGGAGGAGAGGAGGAGAGAAAAGGAGATAAGGAAAATGATAGGAGAATGAGGGAAGAAGAGGAGAAGGAGAAGAGGAGCAGGAAGAGGAGCAGGAGAAGAAGGAGAGAAGGAGGGAAGAGGAGTTGCAGAGAGGAGGAAGAGAGAAGAGGAGGAGAATGAGAAATAGAAGGGAAGAGGAGGAGAGGAGAAGGAAGAGGAGGAGAGGTGCAGAAGAGGGGGAGTGTAGTGGAGAAGAAGGAGAAGGAGAAGAGGAGGAAAAGAAGAGGAGGAGCAGGAAAAGGAAAAGAGGAGAAAGTTAGAGGAGGAGAAGAAGAGGCAGGAGAAAAAGAAGAAAGAGGGGGAAGAGTTGAAGGAGAGGAATGAAAGAAGAGGAGAGGAGAAGGAAGAAGGGAGAAGAGGAGAAGAAGCAGAAAATAATTATGGAGCAGATGGAGAAGCAGGCTGAAGAGGAGAAGAAAAAAATTGGAAGAGGATGAAATCATGGGTTCTGAATTTATTGTAAATATTTCTGGGGAAGATATCCCCAGTTTTTCTTTGAATATAACTCAACAGATTCAAAAACTCCAAGAGATAGAGCTTCTGAAGAAAAAATTTAAGAACATACTCCGGATTAGAAGCAATCCTTAAAAGAACAGTTTTGGATTACTCTAAAGGCGATAAAAAGGGAGTCAAGAATGCAAGCGCGCTGAAAGAGATTGTAATGACTCCGACTTCGCTTATCCAAAACAGAAGAAGAAAATTAATGAACATCCTCTTCCACAGCCTGCGGCTCAGAGTTCTGCCGCTGGTTTCGACGACAAAGAGATTTCCCCTACTCAGCCAAAAATGAGAGAATTGACCGAAACTACAGCATACAGAATTCTGCAGCCCCATCAACAAGCTATTATAAAAAATTTCTTGGATAAGGCCTTCTCTGAGTAAGTTAATTAATTTTATTATAAATCATATCAAAAAACAGTTATATATATAAGAACAATTTAATTACTAACTTTGTTTTGAATCTCTTGCAGTTCTACTGCATTTCAGGATACCGACAACGGAATCATTGTTACAAAGAATGACATTGAGGACCTGATGTTCAGTTGAGAGTTAGATGCGAATATAATTCATTTCTACATGCAGCATCTAGAGAAAGGACGAGGATTAAAAGTATATTCTTTCAGAGCGAAGCTTGGGTAAACATCTATTTTCTACTTTACGGTTTAATGTAATATAAATTTCCTAATTAATTGGTGAATTAAACCTTTGAACGTTAAATATTCTACTAATATTCTTTATCGCTGTTTAGGCATAACGAATGTACTGCGACTAAGGTTGCAGTTTATAATTAAATTAATTCACCCCAATATCAATTTAAATTTAAGGTTACGACTGTGGTCGCAGTTGCTGGCGGCAGTCTTAATCAACAACAAACACTGCGACCTTGGTCGCTATGCGTGCTAATATGAAAGGAGCAGCTACCTAATGAACTGCGACCTAAGTCGCAGTCCATGATATATAAATCACCACGATTATAATTTTAGTAATGAAAAGTATGCGACCTAGATTGCAATTCCTGGCGGTCTTTGTCAATAACAACACTGCGACCTTGGTCGCTGCATTAATTAATATAAAAATGTGATAATTAAGAAACACTGCGACCATGATCGTAGTCTGTTGTCTTGACGTAATGACTTCTAATTTTCATCAATTTTTTATACTTTAAATTCATTTTGTATTTTATTTTTTTTTGTTGTCCGCAGCACAGTATTGTATCTAAAAGTAAAGATCTGGAAGATCATTTCATCAAGCAGCAGCTATTGAAAAACTGGATAGATGATGTGCAATACATGTTCTTCCCGATCAATCACAAACATAGTGCCAACGATCCCGGATTTCACTGGACCTTGTTGGTATTTGATTGCTATACAGAAGAGTGGACTTTTTACAACTCTTTGGTCCCAGCTGAAAAAACTAGTACTATATTAAAGCTTTATCAAAAAGATGCAAGAATAATAGTGAGTTGAAATTTAATATTTCGATTACTGAAAACTTGCATTTAATTTGATTAATACTGATATTTTTTCTATTGACATTGCAGAAAGAAAGATTATTACAGATTTTTGAGATTGATTTCAATAAATTAATGAGAAAAACAAATATAAAATACACAAGATGCCCCCAACAAGCAAACAGGTATATAAATTTTTGACATCTCCTTAACTATCATGTTTTCTACCTTTTTTTAGTACAAAAATCTAATTTCATTTAATGATTACTATGTGCAAATTTCAGTGTTGATTGCGCTGTATATGTATGCAAGTACATGAAAAGTATAGCATTTGGTAGTCCACCAGCTGTTGATACTGTTACGGCTGCTGATGTACAGAGACTAAGTGTTGAAGCCTACAAAGTTGAACAATTTTGATGATGGACAAGCATTTATGATTACTCAACCTCACTTGAAGCCAGTTGAAGCTTATTGGATATTTTTGTGTAATTTTAGAATATTGTGAAAAGCCTTGAACACTTACACAAAATACCTTCCCAAGTCGACTTGACTTCCTAGTGTAGTCGACTACCCATAATATAATCGACTTGCAAAAACCCCTAGTCGACTAATGTTTCTAAAACAAATGACCCAAGTTTCTGTTTGTTCTCTGGCATCAAACTTAGTCGACTTGACCTTCATATATAGTCGACTAACAGATACCCTAATCGACTATATCATTTCCCAAGTCGACTAATAAACTCTACAAAAATTTTCCTACTCTCTATTTCTGTCTGGCATCAAACTTAGTCGACTTCCCAAAAATGTATAGTCGACTAACACCTTATCTAGTCGACTAACAGTGCATATATAGTCGACTACATTCAGTTTTTCAGAAACTAAGTATCTGTATCAGCCAATAGATAGTCGACTTACCCCATATATTAGTCGAATAATCTTTGTAATTTTTGTTCTTCTAGTCGACTAATCTCCTATCCAAGTCGACTAATAGCAGTTGATAACTGCTGTGCAGTTGGTGAATTCTGGTGTGTTAACCAACGTTTTAAAATTCAAATTTGGCCTGATAACTACCCTAACTTACTATGAATTTCACCTATAAATAGGGTATTGTCCTAGGGTCAAATCACAATTCAAATCCAAAGTTTTCAGCCTAAAACTCTCTTCAAAAATTTTGTTTTCTGAAAACCTGTTTCACTTTCAGTTTTCTTCACCAAATTCCAAACTCCATTGTGAAGATTTCTGAAATTCCTCCTATAAGAAACCTTGTCCACAAGCACATTCAAATTCAAGGCTTATAGGATCATTGTAATCATTCAAAGAAGATCATTGTACAAGGGCGTCTTCTTGGAGTAAAAGAAAGTTGTACAAGGTGTTTGTTCTCTTGGTGTAAAGAGGAGTTGTGCACATTTGGCAAAGGGCGTTTGTCAAGTGGTGTACAAGGTATTGGTTATGGGTGTACACATATCAGGAAAGGAAAATCTCAAGCGGTTTGCTTGGGGACTGGATGTAGGTCACAAGGACCGAACCAGGATAACTCTCTTGTCTTTACGTTTGAATTTTCTGAGTTTATCTTGTGAATATTTTATTTCCTGCAAGTAGTTTGATTTAAATTTTTATAAACATTATTCACCCCCTCTAGTGTTGTGTTGCTTTGATTATAGATCCTACACTAAGAAGTGAGCTTGCACACATGATACTTGTGTTTTCCATTATATTTGCAAAAGGGAAAAACTTACAATAAAAAGAGTTTGAGGAGCTAAATTACAAGTATTCTTAAAAAGATTACAAGTAGATCTCCTCAGAGATCCTGGAGAAGTATGCCGATAGGAGTCTGGTCAGCGCGCGACCACTTTGTCCCTTTGACGATGCGAGCGATGAGATTCCCTTCTCGCCTGGTTCCGGGAATCAGAGAATAGAAGGTTGGTAGAACCCTCTTGCTGCTTCTCAAAATCGCCTTCAATTAGGAATTCCTTCTTGCCTGGTTCCGGAGATTCCTTGAGAAGAAGGACGATGTTAGGGTATCAATACCCTGGATAGAGAAAGCAATTCTCTAAAAGATCTCTGAATTCGAGAGCGCACGGTGCGTTGTGAAGAAGCCTTTGCTTGTGGAGCCCTCTTGAAGAAGTCTCTACTTGTGGAGTCCTCTTCGCGTGTGTGGTCTTTTGAGAAAGAAAGAAGCCCTCTGATCCTCTTCGAAAAGCTCTCTCGATCGATTAATTGCTCTCTTTTTTTTCTTGTGCCCCTGGCGGGCTATTTATAGGGAGAGCAAGGGTATAACCGTCCCTTGAAAATATAGAAACAGAATGAATCGAAACTGTTTGAATCCGAAAAGTAGCCTTGCTGCGAGGCTAAGATCAGCTTCTGCGAAGCTAGAATTGGCAGGTCGGTTGATCTTCTTGATCCTTTCCATATCGTTGGAGGATTTCCCCTGATCTTCTTACTCGTTTTAGGAGAGTCAAGAGATTGTGGCAATCAACTGCCAAATTTGATCTCTGATTTGATCTTAATTGGATTTGATCTGATTGGATCCGATCTCATCCGGAGATTTGATTGGTCAAAGGTTGACCATAGCAGACCAACAGCGGAGCTGCCCGCATTGAGCTCGTAGCGGAGCTAGAGGCAGCTTCTGGCGAAGTCCGAAAGAAACCCTTTGGCGGAGCTGGAAGTCCTCTGTGGCGAAGTTGCAAGTTTGCTTCCTGGCGAAGCTTTGAGTGGCTTCAAGGCGAAGTTGGATGATTTTAGCCTCTCAAGCGAGGCTATCCTTTGGGCTCATGCGATGCTAAGTGCTAGCATCTTAGACCTGCTGAGGTCTGTTCAGAAACAATCCGGGTTCACTCTCTGCTTGATGGATCAGTGGAGTCCAAGTTGCTTCCTTGTCCCTCGGAGATGGGTGAAAACTGGTCTTCAGCTCGTCTGTCACTTGTCTTTTGTAAATGTCAATAAGTTTAGACATTGTTCGGACCAATAAGAATCTTATCTTTTTTAAGTGTCAACAAGACCCCCTTCAAAGTTTTCAGAAGTCTGCAATGGCTCAGACTTCGAAACACTTTGAACTGCTTTGATCGGTGGAGAATGAATGTCACCATAATGGTTGAGTTCAGCTTCGCTTTCAATCCTGCTTTGGGACATAGATTCGTCGAAGAATTGCACGGAGATTCGTGACTCTGAGTAGCTTCGCGCGTGCGGGTAGCTCCACATCTGGGCTAGTAGGTTCGCTCTGGAACATCTGTTGCTTTCCCAAGGCCAACTGTCGTGGGCCGGTTACGAGAAGGATTACTTCTTCTCTCGCACTGATCGAGGGAGATATTCTCCCCTCGGCGTTTCCATGGGAGTATATTCCCTTTCTTCAAGGCGCTATGAGTGCCTTTATGAGGGAGACGTTTCTTCCTTTGCACGGTTCTGAGGGAAATCGTCCCTTTTCTCAAGGCGCAATAAATGCCATGAATGTGCTTGTGCTTCCACGCTTGAGGCGGCAGCGCTCAGGCCATGGGGCCTATAAATAGGACACTTGAGGTCCTCTGAAGAGAAGTGAACTGCTTTTCTCCTCTTCTCTTGGTTTGAGAGAGATACTCAGATCTCTGAACTAGTGGGAATGCCCACTCTGGTCATTATCCGGCCAAGGACCGGTAAGTCTTGATCATTCAACGACTTCACCGATTTTAGAAAATTCATCTTCCTTAATTCAGGTTTAACAGCTGCTTCAGGGATTAGTTTCCCTTACTCTTCATCTTGCAATTGACTGGTCTGCAGAAGGATTTTGACATAGCTTCCCCAACGAAGCTATCATTCTGACTTGATCACAGAAAGATCATTGTATGTTAAGTCCGCTACATAGGCAGAACTTGGGACCTGGTATCTTCAAGGTTGAGCCAGTCTTGCCATATAAGTGAGGCTAAGACTGTGTCCCATAGGATCAGTCTGGCTTAGCCATATAGGCGAGGCTAGGACTTGGCGTTTGCTGAGCTAGCCCATCACTGCTGTGCGAGCGAGGCTTATCCTCTGCTTTAACTGAAATCGGATTGCTTTGCCCCAAAGAATTCGGCTTTAGCGCTTTTGCAGTGTCTTCTGTGTTTAACTGCTAACTTGCTCCAATTTTGCATTGCAGTGAGCTATGTTCGCCGATCTTGTGTCTTGATGAAAGAGACCGAAAAGTTGCCTTATGCTTCCCCGGTTGAAGCTTTACTTTTAAGCAGGAGGAACAACTTGGGGCAGCTGATGTGTGTCCCCGAGGCTGTTGGCAGCCTCTTATCCGAGATGATTCGTTCTGAGGTGAGGCTGGTGGCCGCTTCGTTGGAGATGATCCGCTTCGGGAAAGCGGATGTCACACTTGTGAGATCACTGACATCACTGCCAATTCCCATTATAGGTGATCTATCGTGTTGGCGGCGATAAGTTCATTGCCAATTTTCATCAAAGGTGATCCAGCTTCCTGGTGGCAAAATCTGCCATTATGTGAAAAATTATGACCCTGTCCTCGTGGCACAACTGGTTACGGCCTTGTGCAGGAGGAAGGCCTTTCGTGTCCAGTGGTGTGTGGTTTGGAAGCAGATAAAACCACTTGTATGCCTTTTGCGCAAATGATCCTGTTGAGCAACTGAATCTGTTGTATAAAATACAACTTTGATGTAGTATCAATGTACCTTTCCTCTTAAATCAATGAAAGTTCATTTCTGCTCATCTGATTTTTGCCTGCCTTCATTGAGAATTTGGCCATAGCGGGGCTAAACTTTGTGCAGAGTTAAGGACAGGGTCCTTTTTGAATGAGCTTCACACGATGCTGGTATATTGGCGAACTGTGCCTTTAGTGGGCTAAGGCAATCTTTTGGCGAAGTTCTTGATGAACTTGTGCGAAGTCCGCACTTTGACTCATTGGCGAGGTTAAGCCTTAGTGGCTGAGTCAGCGCTTCTCGAGAAGGCGCTTTAAGCAACGTTTCAAATTGAAACGGCGGCCCGTGCCCTTTCGAGGCATCGTTTCAGGCGCTGATTGGCCTATAAAGCCCGATCGGGCTGAGAAAGAACAGATCTTTTTTCTAGAGAACTTTTGATTCTTCTTCTTCCTCTTTCCTTTCCTTTTATTCAGAAAGCTTTGAGAACTTTCACAGCTCTTCAATGGCGCCCAAAAGACGAGCGGGGAAAGAAGTGGCAACTTCTGCAACGGAGGGTCCTTCTCCTCCTCCGGTCATCGAGCGATCAGTCACCGGTAAGGGACTTTTCCTTCTGATCAGAGACTGCGGTCTCTCTTTTAAAGCCGATATTTGGCTATCAGAACGATCGAACATGATCTATTATTTTTATTAGGGAATCCGTTTCCCTGAATTTTCCTTATTTTCTTGGACGGGGAACTAAGAACTGAACAGTTCTTGTCTAAGCTTCTGTACGAAGCTATTGCTTGGGCTGTCTTCGTCCTGTTGAGGAATAGGATACGGGTCTGTCCTTCGATCATGGCCGTTAAGAATGGTTTTGACCATAATGCCCTTTTGATGACGTCAGCCCTTAGGGCATACCACTTTCTACTTAAGCGAAGTTAATACTTGGGCATTTTTTGCAAGATGCAGACTTGTCTGTGAGATTAAGCTTTGTTGAAGCTATCGCCTTGCTGGCTTTGCTCACTGGGCGAGACTATGCCTTGGTGAAATTTATGTCTTCATGTTCGCTTGGCTGGTGAACTAATCATAGTTCGTTTTGTTCTTGCAGTGCTACATTCCCGGTCCCTTGAACAATCTGTTTGGGATGACCAGCGGAGTTGATGGCAATATCAGCTTGCAATTTCAAGGGCAAGCTTCTCTGTTTAGTGAGCAGTGCTCTCTGTTCGAGACACGCTTATTCACGATGGTGACCAGCACACCACAAGGAGTATTCTGACTACGGTTCCTCTTGAAGATGTTGACCGTCAGACTTATGGGAAGCCTGACTTCATGTTTGGGGATGCCGCGCCAGATCCTGATCACCAACTATAGGCCGGAGAAGGGCAATGGATCTTTCAGTTGGGTGATGAGAAGTTTTACCTTCCATCCAACAGACGACATTTTTCTTTGTCTTCCTTCCTGTGTGTGATGCAGGCTCGGAAGATGGCATGGGATGTGAGCCGAAATACCGACTCCGTCCATATAGGGAGATTGGCACTTCAGTCTCCTGGTTATGCAAGAGCGGGACCTCCTTGTTGCATAATGGGTTTACATCCTGGGAATGTGTCGCGAGAGATCCCAGTGGGAGAAAATCCCGCAGTGGCGCTGACCTTTGGCAACCAATTCTGCAAGGTCAATGGGAACTACCCGGCCACTGACTTCAGGACTCCAGTCTGGATTCACCCTCCGAAGACGTGGTGGGTGGATTTGACTACCTACATCCTTGCTCATTTCAAGGAGGATTTGGAGAGGCTGAACCTCTATGAGGCCGTCAGGGCGACCTGCCACGGCATTGAGATGAATGTGGCGTGCTTTTACGCCATCTTTGAATTATATTACCCAGCTTCAGGGACTTTCTTTACCCCTGTCGGCGAGTTGGGCATGGCCTTGCATGAGATGTAGGAAATCTCTGTTTTGCCTTTTGGGTCTCTCCCTTATGAAGAATACTTTCCGTGCGAGGTGGAGTTGGCTCTTCTGGAGAAGCAGGATCCTGCCTTATTCGAGACTTATCGAGAGTTAATGTGCCACTTGCACATTTGTTCCGGTATCCATGGTGGCAGCAAGGGCACTTCCTGTATCTTGAAGAGCTGGGAGAATTACTTGTTCCCGGATATGAGGAATGCTCCTGAAGCAGCACATTGCGGAGTTGCTGATGGGGATATCTTTGAACGGATGCAGATGCACCTTCAAAGAGATCTTGTCATAACTGAAGACGATGGTCCCTATGAGAAGGGTGATGTCCTTCGGAGCTTCCATCATCAGGCTCATCAGCCTATGTCTCGGGAGGCACTGCTGGCCGGTTTCTTAACCGTCTGGCTGAAGAAATGCGTAGTGCCATCTTCTTCGGGTGACATCGTTCATCCGAATGTTTTGCTGCCCGCCGTTCGTTTGATCCATGGTCGCCGTCTGGGTCTTCTCCCGGCCATGGTGTGCTGCATTCAAAGAGGCCTCCGTGCATTAACAGAGGCTTTTTGCAGGCCGCCGCCGACGAAGCGTGGAAAGGGAGCCATTTTGCCTTGTGACGGACCCAATCCTAGGATAGGTCTGCCCTACACCTATCTGATGGCGTGGTTCGCCTTACATTGTCCTTCGCTGATTGGAGCTGGAGAAAACCCTCCGCAAGGTGTTTGAATGGCGCTCCTCCGCCGATTCGAAGGGCGTTCGTGGCTGAAGAAATACGTGGCTGAGGCCCGTAAATTGGTGCGTCGATATGACGTTTACGGTCTCTTCCGCTGTTTTCCCGATACGACGAGGAGTTCCGAGATGCGGGGGAAGGGCGGTCTTCCCTGAGCCGGGGAGTTTTTGAGTGGCTGGTCAGCATCCGACCCTCACACTTATTGTACAGAAGCGGGGATACCTGCTATTTGGAACCTTATGTCCCCAGCCGGTTTGCTCGGCAGTTTGGGTACGACCAGCTGTATGTGGGCAACCCCAATCCTGATTTGGCCTTCATGGGGAGTCTTATTGACGGGGCCCGTGCCTGGCGATTCTTTACTGCAGGCGGTACTGGGGCGCGGCTACGTACGCCGTTGAAGAGTCCCAATCTTCAAATGACCCTGTGCTTCTGCCAGTGGTACACAACTTCCAACTCCACCCCCTCGATTTCAAGGCCAACAGCTCTGGTGTGAAGTTAATTTCTCAGCGGTTGAAACGGAAGGCTTCTGAGAAGAGGGGAGGCAAAAGGGTCCGCGTCCCGGGCATAGAGGAATTCGTCGCTGTTAATGACAGCGAGGCCTCAGATGTAGGAAGTCCTCGCTTCGAAGCGGGAGCGGGGGCTGAGACTTCTGCGACTAGTTCTGGTGTGATGGGGATCGTTCCCCCTCATCGTGTAGAAGAAGTGGAGGAAGAGGATTCTGATGTCCACTTCAAAAGAAAGCGGGAGGGTAGATCTTGTAGGAAGTCATTGGCGAAGAAGCCCCGTCGCCAGGCTCCTACGGTTGTCGTAGAGGGCGAACCCTCAGCAGCGTTCCCTCCTGCTATCCCGTTAGTAACGGACCCGTCGGTTGCTGAACCGACTATCGGTGAATTTGCTCCAGATCTGGGTAAGATCAACTCCGTCCGTATAATAGGTCTTTTGTGTGTTCCAAATGACTTATTATCAATTCTTCTTGATTATAGGAGCTGAGGCGGCTGGAGAGCAAGGGGAACATTATGATCCCCTATTTACTTATGGAACTGAGGCTGGTTCTTTTGTCCACCAGGAGGAGTCCGGAGGTGATGCGGCCGACATTGGTCCCTCAGGCGCTGGGACTTCCAAAGGAAGCCCTGTAGCGTCGAGCTCTGTTGGATGGTCCACAGGAGATTCGGCGAGCGGGCCGGTCATTCGTGCTGATTTCGCCAAGAATTATCCGATGGAGCCCATGGAGACTGATGCGGCTACCGAGATGTTTGAGGCGACGTCATCTTATGGTACTGTCCTGACCTCTTGGCTTCTATTGCATGTTGTGTCCTGTCTAAACACAGTCTTGTTATAGGTGTTCGGCCTCAAGGTGCATTAGCTTCAAGGGAACCGGCTGATCTTCTGGGGAGTCCAGGGGTGATATGAGCACTTCGACCGCGGCGGATGCTGCTGTGTTGGATGCGCTATATGGCGACCTGCACTCTTATCGGCCCCAGCCAGCCGAAGGACCAGGGGCTGAAGAAACGGCAGTTCTGGAGGTGTCCTCACTCCCAACTATATCAACGAGTGAGGGTGCCGACAATTTTGCCAAGTGCGGAGCTGAGGGTGATTACCAGCCCTACCTCTCCAACCCTGGTGGTTGAACCTGCTGTTTAGGAGATGGTCACTAGTCCTACCTCTGCGGTGGCTAGTGTACTGATTTCTATGAAGACTCCGCCAAGATCACCAACGGCCTGTCTTACTGCTGTTAGTGTTCCTGTTGCTCCTTCCTCGGTGGTACCGACTGGGCTGGTGGACTTTTCTGAAGTTGCCCGTCTACCAGAGGTGGCCGAAGTTGAAAACAATTTTATAGGCGACATAGTCGATAGTTTTTACAAAGGCTTAGGGCGATGCATCGACCTGGTCTTGAAAGGTTCGACTATATCGTTCTCGACTTTGAAGGTGGACCTCTTCCGCAATATTGAAAGTATTTGGGACCTTGAAGGGTATCACCAGGCCACTGCCTTGGAACTCCTGGTCGATCAATTTGAGAGGGACGTAGAGGAATGGCGCCGTCTTAGCTGCTCAGACCTGGAGCCTTCGGTTAGTGAGTGGTTTGCGCGCCTTGTCGCTCAAAAGCATGAGGCCCGTCTTGCCGCTCAAGAAGCCGCTGAGGCTATTTCCTCTGATTTGAAATCTTTGGAAACAAGAAAGCAGAGGTTGGAAATGCCATCGATGCCTCCACCAGTGCTCTTCTTGATGCTGAAGATAAGATCGCGAAGGCCAAGGAGATGATTAGGAAGGGAAACCTTCTCTTGTCCAAGGCTGAACCGGTGCGTCTTGAAGAAGCCGCGCGGCTTGAGCAGCTCAAGGCTCAAAGTGACGAACTCTCGCAGCAGGGATTGTCGCAGAGGGCAACTTTGGGCCCAGGCAATGGATTTCGATGAGGCTGAGCTGAAGTCCCAGGCGCTTGCCCAGGCTGCTGATGACAGGAGGACGAGGCTGGCTTCCCTTGGAGAGCGGATCAGATCTTACAATGTACGACTGTAGGTCGTTGTACATGTGCCTTCATGTATCTCATCCTTTTGGAATCAATGAAAATTCTTTCTTTTGTTTTGACTCCCTATCGAGTCTCCAACTCGTTTCATTTGCTGAATTGTCCTTTCAAAGTTATATTGTAGCCGTTTGAGAACATAATCCTTGTTGGATTGGATAATGAGACTTGGTCATCTACTGGTTCAGAGGTCGCAATGACATAACCGATTGAGAAGTCACCAATCTCAAGATTAGCCCTCACAGGACTAAAGGGGTAATACTTGCCTTTTGTAAATGTCAGCAAGTATGGTTGAGACCTGTCTTTTGTAAATGTCAACAGGCTCGAGGTTGAGACTTAGCTATCTGCTGGTTCAGGGGTCGCAATGACATAACCGATTTGAGACGCCACCAAGCTCAAGGTTGGTGATACTTGTCTTTTGTAAATGTCAACAAGTATCGAGACCTGTCTTTTGTAAATGTCAATAGGGCTCGGGGTTGAGACTTGTCTTTTGTAAATGTCAACAAGCTCAAAATTGAGACTCAGCTGTCTGCTGGTTCAGAGGTCGCAATGACATAACCGATTGAGACGCCACCAAGCTCAAGGTTGGTGATACTTGTCTTTTGTAAATGTCAACAAGTATCGAGACCTGTCTTTTGTAAATGTCGACAGGGCTCGGGGTTGAGACTTGTCTTTTGTAAATGTCAACAAGCTCAAAATTGAGACTCAGCTGTCTGCTGGTTCAGAGGTCGCAATGACATAACCGATTGAGACGCCACCAAGCTCAAGGTTGGTGATACTTGTCTTTTGTAAATGTCAACAAGTATCGAAAATTGAGACTCGGCTGTCTGCTGGTTCAGAGGTCGCAATGACATAACCGATTGAGACGCCACCAAGCTCAAGGTTGTGATACTTGTCTTTTGTAAATGTCAACAAGTATCGAGACCTGTCTTTTGTAAATGTCAACAGGGCTCGGGGTTGAGACTTGTCTTTTGTAAATGTCAACAAGCTCAAAATTGAGACCAGCTGTCTGCTGATTCAGAGGTCGTAATGACATAACCGATTGAGACGCCACCAAGCTCAAGGTTGGTGATACTTGTCTTTTGTAAATGTCAACAAGTATCGAGACCTGTCTTTTGTAAATGTCAACAGGGCTCGGGGTTGAGACTTGTCTTTTGTAAATGTCAACAAGCTCAAATTTGAGACTCGGCTGTCTGCTGGTTCAGAGGTCGCAATGACATAACCGATTGAGACGCCACCAAGCTCAAGGTTGTAATGGAATTTGGGAAAAGGTCTCGTTTTTCACGGGGAGAAACGAGGGAATCACTGTCATAGGTTTAATGTTAACGTAACAGCGAAATTTATATGTGGCCCTACCATTCTATGGATGAGAATTGGTAAGTGATTTTGGAGGTCTCGTTTTCACAGGGGAAACGAGGGAATCACTGTCATAGGTTTAATATTAACGTAACAGCGAAATTTATATGTGGTCTTACCATTCTATGGATGAGAATTGGTAAGTGATTTTGGAGCTCTCGTTTTCACAGGGAGAAAAGAGGGAATCACTGTCATAGGTTTAATATTAACATAACAGCGAAATTTATATGTGGCCCTACCATTCTATGGACGAGAATTGGTAAGTGATTTTGGAGATCTCGTTTTCACAGGGAGAAACGAGGGAATCGAATGGGAACAGGTCCCTTGGGATTTTCAGCAAACCCCTAGCTAACAACGGGTTTGATATGCCTTTACCAACTACCGTTTGGGTTGGGCTAGCCATGCTATTCCCCTCAGCATGATGAGTTGTCGAGGACTTATGTTGGGCTTACAGGCCAACATTTTCCTCTATCCTTAATCATTAAGGATGTCAGATTATCTGGTTAATATATGCATAACCTCGATTCTCCTTCGGGACAGCCAATGCACGATCAGGTTCCTACTGGCTTACGGTTGTATAATCTCGCTTGGAGGAAGAGAAAGGCTCTCTTTGTGTGTACTTTGGACACGAAGATCTTGATCAGAGGTGTAGTGTTAACTTGATCATGAGAAGGATCCTTAATCAAGGACAACACTTCTTTAAGAACTTGCCATTGATCGGCATCATGAGTAGGTCGCCATCTGAAGTCATAAGGCGGTACGCTCCATTTGAATAGACTGTTTCTATTACGAACGGTCCTTCCCATTTAGGCTGAAATTTGCCTTTGGTCCTGGGTGTCATAATCATCGGTCGTCTGACGGCTAAAACCAAGTCTCCTTTCTGGAAGACCCTTTGTTTGACCTTCTTATTGAAGGCCTTTGAGATTCGAGCTTGATATAGCTCAATAAGTTGCTAGGCTTGAAGTCGCTTCTCATCTAGGGCTTCGAGCTCTTGAAGACGTAACCGATCATTGTCTTCTGACGTGATCTTAGTGGTCAGAGCGACTCGCAATGATGGCATCTGGATTTCCAACGGGATGACTGCTTCGCACCCATATACCAGGGAAAAAGGCGTATTACCTGTCGGTGTTCGAACCGTGGTCCGGTAGGCCCAAAGACATTCGCCAAGCTTTTCGTCCCAATCTCGTTTGTTTGAGGAGACGAATTTCTTGAGTAGCTTGATGATCGTCTTGTTGAATGCTTCCGCCAAGCATTAGCGGTGGGATTATAGGCGGTTGAAGCCACATTCTGAATTCGGTATTTATCGCAGAACCGATAGAATACTTGGCTTATGAATTGCGGATCGTTGTCGTGGATGATCCGCCTAGGGACACCAAATCGATAGATGACATGGTGTTTGATGAAGTTAACCACATTAGAGGTCTTGACTTCAGTTAATGGTATAGCCTCCGCCCACTTTGAAAAGTAGTCGGTTATTGCAAGGATGAACTGGTGACCTTTCGTCGAAGAGGGACTAATTGGCCCTACGACATCTACCCCATGCTTCAAATGGCCATGAAGCAACAGTCGGGTGGAGCAGCTCCGAAGGCTGGTGTATGAAGTCCGCATGAATCTGACATGCTTTACACCTTCGTGCATATTGGATGGCATCGGCTATCATAGTTGGCCAATAATATCCCAGCCTATGCAACCTGTCTTTAAGTTTAGGACCTGGCTGATGAGCTCCACAAGTGCCGTCGTGCGCTTCTTAGAGCGCTTCCTGTGCCTCTAAATGAGAAAGGCAACGGAGGAGAACACCGTCATATGAACGACGGTAAAGTGTCTTCAAAGTTGAATCGTAGTAGAAACGGAGAGACCTTCGTCTGACGGACACCGCTTCCTTAGGATCGTCTGGAAGCAGACCGTGCAAAGCATAGTCAATGAGAGGAAAGCGCCAGTCTCTTGGTTCAAGATCCGTGGAGACATTATAGATTTCTCGAGTTCTTAGCATGTGCTTGGAGCATACAAGATGTCGAGTTGCGACTGTGAGGTGATACTCGATGTCGGCTGGCAAGGCTAGTGTCGTTGCTAATGCAGCAAGGAGTCCGCCTTGGTATTCTGAGATCGAGATACGTGCCCGATGTAGAAACCTTCAAATAGGTTGGCAATTCAACGGGCCGTGTGATAATAAGGCAGCAAGTCCTCATGGCGGACTTCGTATTCGCCTTTAACCTGATTAATAATCAGTTTTGAATCGCCATAAGCTTCGAGGTAGCGTACCCCCATTCCATGGGCGAGTTGAAGACCGATGAGCAGAGCATTATATTCTGCTACATTGTTGGAGCATGATTCTGTCAAAGAAAATGCTCTGGGAAGAACATGGTTCTGCGGGGAGATAAACACAACCCCCACTCCGGCAATAATCTTGCCTTTAGGGCCCATTCGCGATGCTCCATCAAAGAACATCTGCCACACTTCCTCCTCTGAGGTTATATTGGAGTTGAAGACTTCATCTGGGATATCTTCGTGAAGTTTTGAATGTTCCGGAACTGGATGAGCAGCCAAGAACTCTGCAAGGGCCTGGCCTTTAACCGCCTTCTGAGGGGTGAAGATCATGTCGTATTGAGACAATAAAAGTGCCCACTTAAGCAATCTTGAATTCAATGATCCTGGCTTCGTCATAAGAAGACGCAATGGGTTTACTCTGGAGATGACATGTATGGTCTGGCCGACCAAATAATGTCGTGTCTTCTGAACAGCAAAGACGAGAGCTAAACACTCTTTCTCGATAGGGTTGTAGCGAGATTCTGCTCCTATGAGAGTTTTGCTCAGATAATAAATGGCCTGCTCGTGGCCATTGTCGTCCTTTTGAGCGAGGAGGGCACCGAGGGAGTAGTCCAGAGCTTTTACATAAAGCAAAAATGATTTCCCTGATGTAGGGGCCACCAAGACTGGAGGTTTTGTGAGGTACCTCTTGCTGGGTTTTGGAAGTTTGCTCCTGAGCTTTCAGGCGCCGACGAAGGTCGTCGTCAGTGTTTTCAGCCATATTGACTGATGCTCTGTCTGTTCGCACTGAGCTAACTGTCGCTGAAGAGGCGTACCCACTGTCTTCATCTTCTTCATCCGATGTTGGAGTGCTCTCCTGGGCCCCGGCGAGGCTAGTGCCGTCGAGGAAGAAGGCTGCTCGTAACTGTAGGGTATCGCCACCCTGGATCTGGTGTTTCGGAAGACACCTTCTTCATGCACCAAGACTTCGCCTAAGACTAGGCTGTAGTCTGGATCTGGGAAGCTGCGGGTGTCGTCAGATGTTTGATCTCCCCTGCGTAACTCTCGTCCTCTCTTCCGGTCATGTTGACGGATGCGGAGGCCGGATCTCGTGAGATGTTCCTTTTGCGATACTTCATAGGGAGATGTACGGATAGTCGATCAAAAACTGATTGCCGGCAATGAGTTGAGTGGACTGTCACCAACTGACATCCCTTTTTTGACAATAGGGGGAAGTGGTTCGGAAAGACACCGACTTCCGCTTGTTCGCCAAGAGTTCCCATAAGTCAGGCCCATGGTGTATGCGTCGAAAAAGAGGGATCAATTGTAAAATTCTTTGATTGGATAGAAAATTACAACAGATCGGTCTTCCGATTACAAGGGAGGGAGGATGTTGAGTCTTGAATCCTCCCTTTGTTTAAGGCTGGGTTCTTCGTGTGGCGATGGAGAGTGAATCTTGTTCTCCGTTGACCGGGTGAACGTCGAGATCTTCCGGGGCTTTTCTCTTCGGGTGGTTGACGGAGTAACACAGCTCTGTCTACCAAAACTCTCAAAGAGAAGGTAGGCAAAGAGCAACTTGAACACAGCAAGTTCTTTGAAGAGTTTCTCTCTTTTCTCTCAGAGTTCTTTTCTCCCAAAAATCCTCCGACTGAAAATCCGACCCCTTCTCCATAGCAACGGAGCTATTTATAGGGGTTTTAGGGGCGTACGTGCCTCCTAAAAACACTCCATAATGGGGGCTAACCTTCCCCGTTATGTGGGCCGTGATTGGCCCCGAAACCGGGACGATTACAACTGAGGCGCGGGTATCAACCCACATGCCTTGGAACTGCTGAGACGCGGGTTTCGGCCCTCGCGCCTTGGTGCTGAGTTGCGGATTTGGACCCTCGCGCCTTGGTGCTGAGACGCGGCTTTCGGGCTTCGCGCCTTGACGCTGAGACGCGGGTTTGGACCCTCGCGCCTAGGTGCTGAGACGCGGCTTTCGGGCTTCGCTCCTTGACGCTGAGATGCGAGTTTGGACCCTCGCGCCTTGGTGCTGAGACGTGGCTAATATTAACCTTGCGTCTTGGAATTCTGCTTTTCAATGGCTGATTTTTAGACAGCCTACAGAACCCCCTCCAAAATTTTCGACATTCCGCAGTTAAGTGAGACGGATTTCAAAATACTTTGGACTTTAGTTGAATTCGCCCTTATGACTTGACAATCAATGCTCCGGGTTTGATCTTATCTGGAGTATGGTCTTCGTGAGTGTACTGTAGAACTCTTTGAAGCCACCAAAGTTGATAGTGTTGAGTGTCTAGATGCACAGTCTAGACCTCCCCGATTGCTTTAAGTCTGTCGTGGGTGCACTTTAACCCGTGAGTGGACGGTCGTCTGCTTGTGCCAGTGTACTGTTGAACTGTTCTGCAGAAGCAAAGACTGAACGCCAGCTTTAAAGTTGCGACTTTTTATAGGGCTGCATCTTTTGGGATGAGAACGCGACTGTTATCCAGACGCGATTCTTGGGCTGATTGGAAGGGTGCGAACTTTTGGGGAGACGCGTCTTTTTGGAGTAAAGACGCGACTTGTTGGACACCACAATAGCTTAGCTGAAGGGGTGCGTCCAATGAAGAGGCGCGGCTGTTGGGTGCGAATCCGTGCCATGTCATGAGTGCACTGCCACATGTCCTGTGGAGCCGGCAGGACGTCTTCTTTTTGGCGTGCGAACTTTGCGCTGCATTAAATGCGATGTCCACGCGTCGAAAGACGATTCGATGTCGAATCAATCGAGCCCATCGCCGTGATCTTTGCGAATCACCGTGCCTATAAATGGCAACAGTCATCGAAAGAGTCCTCATTAATCTCTCTTTCGTCTTCGCTTGCATCTGTTTGGGTTTTGAGAGAGAAGTGCTCTTTGTTCTCTTCTCTTCCGTTTTAGCATCAGATTCTTGTTTCGCGATGGCACCCAAGGCCAAACGAACTGCTTCATCGTCGAAGGCGGTCGCCACTGAGGCCCGAAGGGGCGGCTCCTCCATGCAGGAAGCCCCTATCTCAGGTATAACGCCATCAGGCTTGATCTTCGCCATTAGAGGGGTTTATGGAGTTCTTAAAACCCTAAAAATCCCTTCTTTGAAGGAGAACCGCCAACCGTGTATTCGAAATCGTGCCTGATCCTCAGAAACGGTCTTTGAATAACAAACAAGGCACGGGTTGATGACCCTACTGCTTTTATCCGCTTGAGGATGTACTTGTTTGTTGAATATAGGGCGCCAGTAAGCCTTGCGTTCCGGAGTCATCACTTAGAATGTTTCTAATTGTGAATGATCCGGACGCAGACTTGATTCTTGCGTTCTGTGAGATCAAAATGCTGGCTTTTATGAATCCCGCGCCTGAACCCAGATACTTGGAGATTTTCCATAAGTCTTGGATTCTTAAAACGCAGACTCCCTGCTGGCCTTATGGTCCTCCGGTCTGGACGCGGGGCCTCAGGTCTGGACGCGGGTCCTCGGGTCTGAACGCGGATTTTGACAATTTTCTGCGTTCAGTATCCCTTCTGCGTCTGGATTATAGACACTTAATCATTTTCGTTTATACTTCTGATCAAGTGTCATTTTCTTATGCAGTGCGACATTCTTCCGACCCACTCTCCAAGAGGTGCCACTTCGGGCACATAGGTGGAGCTGACCGCGATTTGACCTTTGTGTTGCAAAGGACTGCTCCTGTGACTACTGACAAGTTGAAGGAGCGAAGGGAGAGGCTCTCCAATGCTGACATGGCAACCTTTCGGGAGCTTATGACTGATGCGGCATTCACAACGGATGCTCGCGCTCCGATGGAGAAGCCTGCTTTCTTCTTTGGAGACCACATTAGCAAGGGCGGCTATTCTTTGCATGACGGAGATTATAAATGGCTCCGTCAGATAGGGGATAGAAGATTCTTTCTTCCGAACATGGAGAGGATGTACCCACTGTCTTATCTCCAGCACATGTCCGTCCCTCGAAAGATGACATGGGAGCTTTCCCGACCCGTCCCGGAGGTTACTCTCGGCAGCTTAGGCTCCAAGAAGGTCTATCATGCTGGTCATGATAAGGAGGCTATCGGCCTGTTTCCCGGGCTGTTCAGGACCGATCACCCAGTAGGAGAAACTCCTAAACTCGGCACCACCTTTCTCAACGCATTCATGAAGGTGGGGGGTGATTTTCCGGTCGACTTCCGTGCGCCCGGGTGGATCCATTCCACCGAGAAGTATTGGTGGGGCAAGATGGTGAGCTTCGTCCTTACCGATCTTGGAGGCCTGTTGGAGCAGGTGGAATTGTACCAAGCGGTCAGGGCCGTGCAGTATGGTATTCCAACAAGTTCTCAAAACTTCTTTGGGATCTTGGAGCGGTACAATCCTCTGACGGGGACATTCTTCACTCCGGTCGGGGAGATGGGCCTTGCCCTGCACGAGCTGTTCGAAGTCTCGGGGCTGGTAATGGGGGACTCTCCCTATGAGGAATACGTCCCGACCGCTGAGGAGCTTCACCTTATGAAGAAAGGGTCTCCTCGGGTGTACGAGACTTATTGGGAGGTGTTATGTCACTTCCACATTTGCGGCCAGATGACCTCTTGGAGGGCGAGGGGAGTCAAGCAGTTGTCCTGGGCAAGCTACTTGTTCAATGGCGTCAATCAGAAAGACCATCCAGTGACCCGACTGGCTCCCAGCTCCGACGAGGAGATTGCCGATAGGATCAGTGCTTCTGTAGACTCCTACACCACGGAGTCGAACGAGGATACTTTCGAACCTGACATGGTTTTCGAAAGTTTCCATCACCAAGCCCGGATCCCTATCTCCAATCGAGCACTGTTGGCGGGCTTCTTAATGTTGTGGTTGAAGCGCTGTGTGGTGCCGACACTGCCACATGAAGTGATTGTTGCCGACGTAGTGTACCCGGCGGTGCTCCTGGCCTATGGTAGGTCCGTAGCCCTCCTTCCAGCCATGGCGGCCGGTATTCAAAGCGGGTTGCGGGCCTTGACTCAGAGTCTGTGCAGGGCAGAGAAGGTTGTCGACTCCCAGGGTGAGCCGATTGTTGACTCGGAGGGGAGACCGACGGTAAAACGTCCCAACCCTCGGGTTGAACTTCCCTACACGTACCTAATGGCTTGGTACGTTATGCACTGTCCCTCTTTGATGACGCCGGTGTCTTGGAGTGAGGGGTTTACCCCTTTCGTACAGCGGTTGGAGAATTCAAGCTGGTGCAACACCTACATGTATTTCATTCGGAAATGCATTCTAGCTGCTTCGAACTACCAGCTCAAT
This sequence comes from Agave tequilana, assembly GCA_038442645.1. Taxonomy (NCBI): domain Eukaryota; kingdom Viridiplantae; phylum Streptophyta; class Magnoliopsida; order Asparagales; family Asparagaceae; genus Agave; species Agave tequilana. The sequence continues at coordinate 25,256 of JAVJIF010018291.1, forward strand.
CGCTGCTTCCCCGAGATTGCTGGTGCATCTTTCGGGGATAAACTTGCTGACTTCGTGGGCTCAGATGACTTCACGAGGCTATCCTCGGGAGCTTTCTGGTGGTTGGTCAATATCCGGCCTGGGTATGTGCTTTTCCGACAAGGGAATTCATGCACTATTGAGCCGTACATGCCGAATCGCTTCGCCCGACAGTTCGGCTATGACCAATTGTATGTCGGTAACCCCAACGCTCGACTCGCCTTCAGTGGGAACTTGTTTGAAGGTGCTCGGGCTTGGTATTATAGTGTGGCTGGAGGGACGGAAGCGCTTTTTCGTCTGCCCCTTAAGGAACCGAAAGGCTGTACAAGCCTTAGCTTCTGTACCTGGTACTTCCAAGCCAACCAGACGCCTGACTTTGCTCCGGAGTACTCATGCATTGAGAGTATTAATGCATCTTACGAAGCAAAGTTGGGGTCCAACAAACGCTCTCGAGGCGTTGAGGAGTATCAGAAGGCTCTGAAGGAGACCAGAAGAGTATCAAGGGAGGAGCCGCGGGCAGCAAAGGGTCGACAGGTGACGCGTAAGCGTTCTCAAGGTTCTACTTCCACTGTTGATCCCGCCCCCAAGAAGGTCCGAAGAGACTTGGCGGCCGCAGTTTCTCCGTCCGGAGACATACCTTCTGGTGTTGAAGAACAGAGGGAAGAAGCGGAAGATGAGGATGACGTCCCCTTAGTCCGTACCCGTGGGTTGCGCAGCAGGGGCCCCATGATTCTAGAAGAAGGGGAGTTTGCTGACAAACCCACCGCCGCTGACAAGGCTGAGTAGTTTGAAGCTGAAATAATGAGCAGAGGTGATGTTGAGATTCCAGGGGTCTCAACTCAGCATGGATCTTCTTCAGCCCGCGAGGGGAGGGATGAGGCCCAACAGCCCGGGTCCCCTAGTGTATTAATCCCCAGTCCTCGGGTAGTTGACCCCAGCCCTACCACTGGGGTATTTGGTGGCAAGGCCCCGGTTGCCGAGGTTTCCCATGTTGCACTATCGTCTTCTTCATCCGAAGAAGAAGAGTATGACTCAGGCGACGAGGTCGACTTTGGCGATGAACCCGCTCCTCCGGATCCGAGTAAATTTTCACACATCTCGGAGGAGGAAATATATGGGTGTGAGCCGGTGACGGCGTTATCACAAGCTGCAAACTGCTCCTGCTGAAGGTACTCTTGTCGTATAGTTGACCCGGTTTTCCCTTCTTAATTAGGAAAAGGTTCTGACATTTTTCTTTTATGCTGCAGGGTTGGCCGTGGATAGCGAGGCTACTACTTCCTCACATATCGAGGAGATGGTGCAGGAGCTGGTCCAGCTGGGAAGAGTTGAGGCTCCAGTTGCTGAGATGCCTCAAGAGAAGGCAGCCATAGAAGTCGGGGAGACTTCCACCCTGCAGGATTCGCCTAAGAACCCGCCATCTTTGGAACCTCAACTAGGTAAGGAAATGTTGACATTTTGAATGTTTTCCTTTTATTGTCATGACTGACGCTTTGGTGATTCGCAGGGAGGGCTGAGGAAGCTCAGGCAGAGGACTTGGCGGTCAGTGCCTGCCCGGGAGACCGTGCGGCTCAGACCTCGGCCAAGGACCCTGAAGAGGTCAAGCTTACCATCATTTCATCGGTTGCGGAGGTCTCTACGGACGTAGTACCTCCAGAAGCGCCGGCGGCTACTCTTGCTCCTGCCGCACCCGTGGCCAACCCGACTCCTGTACCGGAAGAATCGGCTTACGTCCCTCGCCCCGTGATGGAAAGGGGATCGGGGAGCACTTCAGCGGAATTCTTCCCATGCGGTGATACCATGGGGGAGCTGGCGCGCCAAGTGGTGCAGCAGTTCTTTGCCTCTATGCGATCATGTATTGACCTCATTCTGTCTGGGAATAGCTCCTTCGAATTTGCCCGGATGTTTCTCGGAAATCTGGTTGAGAACATCAATTTAGCCGGAGGCCCTTCACCAGCCAAGGCGTGTCAGCTGCTGGTGGAGCAGTTGGGACATGACTTGAAAGAGCTTAGATCCCTGGAGAATGCTGGCTCATTTCACGAGGCCCAGGAAACTCTGACCAGGCTTCTTGCTGCTCAAGAGCAAGAGCGAAGGGAGATGGAAGAAAGGATAACTGAAAGGACCCGTCTTCTCCAATATTTCCAGGCTGACCATCGGAAGCTAACTGGCAAGTCAAAGGAGTCCGAGATGGTCATACAGGCTGCGAAGCAGGTTATCCTCGATGCTCGAGCTACCATAGCCAAAGCTGAGGCCTTGATTGCTATCAATGAACAGAAGTTGGCCAATTCCGAAAAGAGGCTAGCGGAATTAGAGGCTGCCAAGGTGTAAGTTGAGGAAAATCTCTCTGTTAATTCCTCCGAGCTGGAATCCCTGCGAGTGCAGCTGGCTGCGAAGAGATTTTTATCCGAGGAGGAGCTACGGGCCCAGGCTCTCATGGAAGCTGAGAAGGCGCGTCAGCATGAGATACATCGCCTTAGAGAACAAATCCGTTCTTTGGCGAACCAGGACTTTTAGCCTTCTTTTTTTTTGTAAAGAAAAAGGACACTCTATTCACCAAGAGTGTTTGTACTTGCTTTTGCCATTTTTTGAATAATAAAAGTCTTTGAAATTTTCTGTTCCATCTTCATTGCTCCGCTGTAGATGAATTCAACCTCTCAATCACAGATTTCGGCTGTGCTCTTCTGGCTGGCTGTGTACGCTGAACTTAGATAAAACTAAGTTCTTTTGACGAAACGCGGCGTCGATTCATAAAAAGAGACGCGGCTCTGAGGCACGCGATTCTGACCTGCTAGTGAAGACGCGGTTCAAGTGGACGCGAAGGACGCAGCTTTGAGCGTGACTCACTGGCCGCAGTCTTTAACTTTATCCAGGCGCAGGAATCAGGATGCATCAAGAGTGTGGTCTCACGCCCCTTACAATTGACGCGGTCTGGGACGTGACGCTGAGACTCGGTGCAAGACCTCTCTTTATCCATACAGACGCAGCTCCAAGACACTTGTGAAAGTGATAGGCCTTCTCTGCTGAAGATATAAGCTTTGGGACGCAGCTCTATGTGCTTTCCCACTGAGACCCCCAGAATGAGTCCCTTTTGTTGATGGACGCAACCTTGAGTCGTCCGAGAGACGCGGAGTAACTCTGAGTCATCCAAGAGACGCGAAGGGTCTTCTAACTTGGAATGAAGGAGGACGCCACTTTTTTTGAAAAAGAGGCGCGAACCTCTGGACGCGGCTCTCTTATCTGCGTTTGGTGCAACTTCCCAGGCGTCATGTGTAGCCTGTCATAAAGATCCTGTGAGATTTTCAAACGTCAAGTCTTCGTTGACGATTGGGAACCCGCATCATCCGTTGTTTCCCGAAGCGGTTGTCCACGCGTTGGTTCTTCATTGGGCTTAGGCGTTAATGCCTTTTAATGCCAAACCGGCGCTGGCGGTTGGAGACCAGCGTCTTCGATGTTTCCCGAAGCGACGCTCCATGCGTCAGCCTTCCATTGGGCTTTGACAGTCATGCGGTCATTAAGGCTGACGGTTCTAATTGATAAACCATTAATTATGGTTATTATGCGTTGCCTATAAATAGGACTTACCCCCTTCCCTTAGCAGTCCCATACTTGGACTATTTTCTTTTAACAGCGAGTGCTCTGAGAGACTCCATCTTCTCCCTTCAAGGACTTTACCAGAGGCTTGCCTCCATGGATGAAGATGACCCAGAGCTTTCATCCTTCTGTTTGGTCTCTTCAGAAGATTACCACTGTCAAGTGATTTCAATAGCAAAAAGCGTCTCCTTGAGCACCTTTTATGTCTGCGCTTCGATGCAGAGAGTTCAACTCTTAATGGAGGCTTCTGCGGGTACGCCTTCTTGGTTTGCCATGACATTTTTAACCCGGCCAGGTTAGAATTTTGATATCTCTTAAAGAGATATTATCATCTGGATGAAGTCTTAGTTGGTGCATTCCTTTTCTGGAATTTGCGCCATCGACTTAAACTTCTCTGGACGCCAGTATAGCAGATTTAGACACCTGGCCGCAGGCTCTGCATATGGAGCTCGCGTCTTGAGGCTGTCAACTTAGGAGAATCTCAATTCAGACTGGAGGTCTGAGGCCTGAGTCTTGCAACCCCTGTTCATCCACAGGGAGATGGCAATTCTCGCATCTGATTCTCTTCACGTCTCGTCCTTTAAGCGCAGATGTCAAATGAGACTGCGTCTGAATTCTGTGTATATCAGAATTTTGACCGCGTCTGTTTCTGCCGCCGCAGATGTTCGCTGCGCGGGTCATTCCCGCATCTGAAATCCTTCGGCAATAGCTGCGTCTATCACTTAGTTTTTCTGTTGAAGTATACTTAAGCTTCAGATCTTCTAATTTCATTGCTTCTTGCAGGTAAGCTTGATCATCCTTTTTCATGTTCGCTGGGCCCATGGGAGAATATATCGGCCGGCGAACTTGTTCGATGTTCGTCCACAAGAGAAGAAATCATGGTCCCCGTCGTCCACAAGGGAAGAAATCATGGTCCCTGACGGGGACTTAACCCTCGCCAAGATCTCTTTGAATTCGACGCACCAGTCATGCTTGCTGGCATGGCATGGTCAGAGTAAGGATGGCGGTGGGGGTAGCGGTGGATATAGTGGTGGGTAGCATCCCCTGTGAGGTCTTAAAACCTCCTCTCTTACCCCAGAAGTGACATCGAGGAAACTCCATGCTCATTGGACGATCTTCTGACGGAAGAGATGTTCATCAACGAGGGGGTCGTATCCGCCACTTCGGATGGTCAGGTAGAATCGGAAGATTCTGCTACCATCAGACCTCAAGAACACTATTGCTCTCCATCAACGAGGGCTCTTTCGATGTTTACGTCATGCATCGTGGTGCAACCAGCTTCTGATCATTGCCACAATGTCTGATCCTACTTTGGCGCCCTTCCAAACATCTTGTACTTGGAGTCAAACGCAGCTTTAAGGAGTGAGTGCAACCTCTGAGAGAGAGACTTCTTTGTACTCCTTTATCTGTAACACTCAATCTTATTGAATAAGAGAGCGTTTTGTATCACTTTCATATGCCTGGATATATAAATAAAAGTGACACTTTTCTTTTTGTCTCTTCTATTTTCTTGAACTCTTTTGTCTCTTTTTAGTCAGACGCATAGAAGCAAAGAATCTTTGGCTTGTCAGAATCATGATGAAAATTTTAACAAGTCAAATTTTGTGGAGAAAAGATCCTATCTGAAGAACCCCACAATGCTATCAGAGGTGTGATATTAACTTGACAGAGATAAGATAATTTTGGTGGGCCTGCCACTTTATGAAAAGAAAGTGACAGGTTGAATTGGTACCCCCAGTGAAGATGAACTTTTATCAGAGGTCTAGGATTAACTTGATTAAGATCAGCTGGGGGTTAATGAAAACACTGTTAATGGTGTAATGTTAACCTAACAATATTTTTAAGTGGACTTGTTATTATGTTGATGAGAATAACGAGTGAGACTAGATTCGCGGGGGATCTAGGAAAGTCTTTACCGTTGGAGGTGTGATGCTAACTCAACGGGTTGAAAGTTGTCTTGTCAGAAGTGTGATGTTAACTTGACAAGAATGTGAGTCAGAGGTGTGATATTAACTTGACTCAGAAGCATTTCAGCTTTCATTTGGGAAAACTGAAAGTGTCATTGTCATAGGTGTAGTGTTTAACTTGACAATGAGGGTAATGCTAGAGGTGTAATTTTGAACTTGGCATTAGTCATCTCGACTCGACAAGGAAGTCCGAGGGAAAGTCATGGCCGTAAGTGTATTGTTGAACTTGGCGATGACCTGGATGCTAGAGGTGTGGTGTTAAACTTAGCATCGTTCATTTCAGCTTCGATATGAAAGTCTGAAGAAAGGTGACTGTCAGAGGTGTGATGTTAACTTGACAGAAACTCGATGTACTGTTTAGAAGTATAATGTTAACTTAACAGTAATTTGTCAGAGGTGTGGTATTAACTTGACAGAAATTGACTTGCGATATGAGCAGTTTGAGGACCTGTCATTCCCTTGATGAGAATTGACAAGTGGAGTTTAAAAATGTCAGAGGTATAGTATTAACTTGACAAATTTGGATTTGCGATATGAGCAATTTTGAAGACTTGCCATCCTATTGATAAGAATTGGCAAATGAAATTTGAAGTGCCAGAGGTATAGTGTTAACTTGGCAACGACTGTATTTTGTAGACCTACCATTCTGTGGATGAGAATTGGTAAGGGATTTTGGAGGGGAAAATGGAGTTGAGTCCACTTAGGATTTTTAGCAAACCCTCAGCTATTAACGGGTTTGAGGTGCCTTTACCAACCACCGTTTGAGTTGGGCTAGCCATGCTATTCCCCTCAGCATGATGAGTTATCGAAGACTTAAGTTGGGCTTGGAAGCCAACATTTTCCTCTATCCTTAGCCGTCGGAGGCGTCGGATCAAATGGGAACACATGTCCCTTAGGATTTTTAGCAAACCCTCAGCTGTCAACGGATTTGAGGTGCCTTTACCAACCACCGTTTGAGTTAGGCTAGCCATGCTATTCCCCTCAGCATGATGAGTTGTCGAAGACTTATGTTGGGCTTGGAAGCCAACATTTTCCTCTATCCTTAGCCGTCGAAGGCGTCGAATCAAATGGGAACACATGTCCCTTAGGATTTTTAGCAAACCCTCAGCTGTCAACGGATTTGAGGTGCCTTTACCAACCACCGTTTGAGTTGGGCTAGCCATGCTATTCCCCTCAGCATGATGAGTTGTCGAAGACTTATGTTGGGCTTAGAAGCCAACATTTTCTCTATCCTTAGCCGTCGGAGGCGTTGGATATTAATGAAGAAACTCTTCTTGTTTGATCAGAGGTGTAATTTTGAACTTGATCGGAGGAGGAGTACTATTAAGGATAGTACTTCTTCAAGAATCTGCCATTGATCGGCATCATGAGTGTATCGCCATTTGAAGTTATGAGGCGATACGATCCATTTGAGTAGGCTGACTCTACTACGAATGGTCCTTCCCATTTGGGTTGGAATTTTCCTTTTGTCTTGTGCGTCATCACCATGGGTCTTCTGATAGCTAAGACAAGGTCGCCTTTCTTGAAAGTTCGCACTTTAACTTTCTTATTGAAGGCTCTGGTAATTCGAGCTTGGTAAAGCTCGATTTGTTGCTGGGCCTGCAGACGCTTGTCATCTAAGGCTTCCAACTCTTGGAGTCACTGTCGATGCTTCTCCTCATTCGTCATCTCTGCTGTCAGGGCGACGCGTAGAGATGGAATTTGGATTTCGAGTGGAAGCACGGCTTCACACCCATATACTAAAGAAAATGGTGTAGCTTTAGTTGGGGTTCGAACAGTTGTGCGATAAGCCCATAAGCATTCACCCAGCTTGTCGTCCCAGTCACGTTGACTTTTCGATACGAATTTCTTGAGAAGCTTGCCAATGGTCTTGTTGAAAGCTTCTGTGAGGCCATTAGCGGCAGGATAGTATGCCGTTGAGGACACGCTCTGGATTCTGAACTTGGCGCAGAATCTCTGGAAAGCCTGGCTGATGAATTGGGGTCCGTTGTCGTGGACAATTCGCCGAGGTACCCCGAAGCGGTAAATGACGTGATGTTTCACGAACTTGATCACATCAGATGACTTCACCTCCTTCAAAGGAACGGCCTCAGCCCATTTGGAGAAGTAATCAGTTATTGCCAAAATAAACTGATGTCCTTTTGATGACGGTGGGCTGATAGGGCCAACCACATCCATTCCCCACATTTCAAATGGCCAAGTAGAAGCCGTGGAGTGAAGGTAGCCTGGTGCTTGATGGATGAAATCGCCATGTACTTGGCAGGCGTGACATCTTTTGGCATAGGTGATGGCGTCGACAATCATCTTGGGCCAATAATATCCCAACCTTTGGAGTCGGTATGCAAGTTTTGGGCCAGGTTGATGGGCTCCACACATGCCGTCATGGGCTTCTTTCAATACCTCCTGTGCCTCCTTTTGTGAAAGGCAGCGAAGCAAGATCCCGTCATGCGATCGACGATACAGTGTTCGTGTAATCGCATTATAGTAGAATTTAGGGGCTTTCCTTCGAATGGCCGCCGCTTCTTTGGTGTCTTCAGGCAGGATGCCATACAGGACATAATCATTGTAGGGGAATCGCCAGTCTCTAAGCTCTGGACCGGTTGACAATTCCAGGGCTTCTTTGCTTTGAGAGTCTCCCTTGACTCCTGATAGTCCTTGAGAGCAATTCTCGGGCAATACAGGTCGTGGCTGTAGACGAATATCTTCTCCATCGCTCCAGCTGGAAGAGCTAGTGAGGCCGCGAGGGATGCCAGTGCATCTGCATGCGCGTTTTGCCTGCGCGGTACATGATCGATGTAGAAGTTCGTAAACTTCCCAGCCATGTGGACGGTTGCATTGTAATAGGGTACTAAGTCCTCATGTCTGACTTCGTACTTCCCGCGACCTGGCTAACGATGAGTTTGGAGTCACCGTATGCCTCGAGATTTTTAACGCCAATCTCATCAGCGAACTGCATCCCCATCAAAAGAGCATTGTACTCCGCCACATTGTTAGAGCAAGGCTCAGTTAGCGAGACGGCTCGGGGAATCACATAGTTCTGTGGCGAGACGAGTATTACTCCTACCCCCGCTACGATGTGTCCTTTTGGGCTTGTTCTGGATGCACCGTCAAAGAAGAGTTGCCACATTGACTTTCGAACGACGTCTGAGTGAGGCAGACTTCGGCCACTTCATCTGGGAGATCGTCGTAGACTTTGGCTGCCCTCGGATCTGGGTGCTCAGCTAGGAAATCCGCCACCGCTTGTCCCTTAATAGCCTTTCGCGGCAAAAAGTGCATCTCATACTGGGATAGCAATATGGCCCATTTTGCCAGCCGGCCGTTCAATGATGAAGGCTTAGTCATAAGTAACCTCAGGGGGTTGACTTTTGATATGACGTTTATAGTTTGGCCTACCAGATAGTGTCGCATTTTCTGAATGGCGAACACTAGTGCCAAACATTCCTTCTCGATCGGGTTGTACCGATGTTCAGCTCGATCATTGTTCTACTCAGATAGTAGATCGCTTGCTCTCGTCCTTGATCGTCATTCTGAGCTAGTAGAGCTCCCAAAGAATGATCCATTGCTCGACGTATACCAGGAAAGGTTTTTCGGATACCGGGCTGCAAGGACTGGTGGTTGTGTGAGGTATTACTTGATTTTCTCGAATGCTTGTTGGCAAGCGTCATCCCAAATGAACGAAACACCCTTCTTCATTAGCTTAGCGAAGGGTTGGCATTTTCCGGAGAGGTTTGAGATGAACCTGCGGATGTACGCCAATCGTCCTTGCAATCCCCTGAGTTCCTTGAGATTTCTCGGAGGTTGCATCTCCTGGATAGCGCGAACCTTTTCGGGTCTAAATGGATTCCGGTGGAGGTTACAACAAACCCTAGGAACTTGCCGCTGGCCACCCCCAGGAAGGATTTGGTAGGATTCATCTTCAATTGATGAGCTCGCATGATGTCGAAGACAACTTTTAGGTCAGCTATGTGATCACCTTTAGCGCGGCTTTTTATTGCAATGTCATCAACATAACATTCCACTGTTTTGCTTATTTACTGATGGAAAATGGCATTCATGGCTCTTTGATATGTTGCCCCTACATTCTTCAGTCCGAAGGGCATGACGGTATAGCAGTAGACCCCCAATGGTGTCCTGAAGGAGGTGTGCTTTTCGTCGTCAGGATACATTTTGATTTGATTGTATCCTGAGAATCCGTCCATGGAGGACATTCGTTCGAATCCACAAGTATTGTCAATCATGACGTCTGTGATTGGCAGTGGGAATTGGTCTTTGGGACAAGCCACGTTTAGATCACGGAAGTCGATGCAGATCCGGATCTTTCCATTTTTCTTAGCAACGGGGACGATGTTGGCTACCCAATCGGGATGTTGCTCTTCCCTGATGAAGCCAGAATCTATAAGCTTTCTGACTTCTGATTGAATCGCCTCCATTATCTCTGGACGGAATCGTCGCTGCTGTTGTTTGACAGGCTTTACGTCTGGATTGATGTTGAGGCGGTGCATAGCCACTTGAGGATCAAGTCCAGGCATGTCTTCGTAATTCTAAGCGAAGACAACTTTATACTCTTGAACAAGAGATATTAGATCCTCTTTCTCTGAAGGTGACAGGCCGTCACTTATAAAGATGGGCTTAGGATTAGCTTCATCCCCCAGATTGATCTGAACAATCTTGTCTTTGTGGGTGGCTCTCGCTGTTCAAAGCGGGTATCCCAGAGAGTATTTAAATGTTTGATCCAAGGATCCGTATCGGACTGGATCATTTCTTCATCTCCGTCTTCCAGGTGGCTTGTTGAGGCCATGTTCACTGAAAGTTCCCTGAAGATGTTGCCAACACTGACATCTGACTCCCATGATGACGTGCCGGATGAGTAATCGTGGCTTGACGATTCTCGAGAATCAGAGGCTGATGGAGCCGGAGTTGATACATAGCCTAACCCCCTGCGCGTCCGATGATAATAATCGGGTGCTTTTCCTTTCGGCACAAAGGATCGAAGTAGTGTTCTCCTTCCTCTGCCGAAGTTTAACCCGAGCCTGCTGGTTAGATCATATCCCATGTTTTTCATCATTCTGAGTGCCTTTGGCTCATAATGACCGAACTGAGGGGGTTCTTGCTCGCTTTCTGATTCTTCATGATTCATTGGTTCGGATTCAATTCGTCTGAAAAGAATTGGTCTTTGGCCTTTCCTTCTCGCTGGAACCATGAATATTGATTCTTGCGCATCGCCGACATTTCGACATGTTCCGAAGGGCGATTTCACCGGTACATGCAATGATGTCAAAGCATCCATTGCCGACCAGAGATTGTCATCCACGTCGGTACTAGTGTCTGATGGCACTGAATCAGAAGCAAACACAGAAAAATACGCTAAATCTAATTCTTCATTAATGTACCAACCACCTACATCATCGGCGGAGGTATTATCAACATCGGGCTTATTAATGCCCGTTACAAGTGGTCTAGCTCCCACACACACTCATCTTCCTCCAGCTCGGTGTCGGCTTCATTGCCAGAGTCTGGTTCCTCTGGTTGCGGGACTTCATATGTTTCCACAGATTCCTGATATAGGAGGGAATCTGTGAAATAATTCTCCACTCCCTTGAACGGGTGCCTCTCGGCAATCAACGTTCGCACCTTTCCACTCCCGTCAATGTATTTCATGACTTGGTGGAGAGTAGAGGGAACGATAGAATTGCGATAAATCCAGGGTCTTCCCAGCAGTAGATTATAGGAGGTGTCAACATCTATGACGTAGCATGTCACTTCTGACCTTAGATCTCCAATCTGGCATTTGAGCTTGACCTTCCCCATTGGACGGGTACTATTGGCATTGAACCCGTAAATGGTCGTTTGGGTAGGGCTCAAACGGTGAGTAGGAATCCCGAGATGTTGCATGACTCTGCGAGGCATGATGCTCAACGCAGACCCGGGATCTACCTGGATGCGATTCACCTCAGATGATCCAATATACCCTGCGAAGTAAAGGGGTCGATCATGCTTCCCTTTGACTTGCATGTCTTCTGCCGTGAAGGTAATGCAGGGAATATTTTGGGAGGCGTGGAGGCAATCCTCTACATCTTCCTCCTTCGGTAGCTGGGTCATGAAGACCTCAGCATTAGCCAGAGCTTCTTGTAAAGCTTCTCTGGTCGACATTGATAGTCTAAGAAGCTCATAAAGAGTAATCCGCTCTGGGATATTGGCTAACTGGGCCAGGACATCAAAGCGGTAAGGTGCTGTGGATCCTTCCGCTACGTTCTTCGTAAGAACTCGAGAAAACCAAAGTTCTTTTTGTTTCTCCCCGGGTTGCTTCGTGGAGGTTTTGGCTGGCTCTGCAGCAGGCCTTGGAGGAGTTACCGCCGTTTCGTCATACTTTTTCAAATATGGCTGCCCCGAACGGGTTTCTGCCACCAGCTGACTGGGTTCCGCGGCCAGAACTATTGTCTCCTCTTCTGAGTCGGTCAGCGGGGGAATATCAGTTTCCGCTTCTCGAGAAGAGGCACACACCACGTTGCAGGATGAGGCCTTTGCTTTACATTTGGACTTCCTGCTGGTCACAGTAGTCCATTGCTGACCGTCAATAAGGTCGGGATGAACCCACATGACTTCTCCCTGAGGTGTGAGAATAGGTACCAAGCCCTTTTCTTGCTGCTGGTGCGGGTCTATGTTGACCATTCTCAGCTCTCCTCTTGGGATAGGGACTACTCCAGAGGGTGTTGGAGGTTGCCTTCCAAACTGGAGGACTGACGTCATATTAGCCGTCACCTTCTTCTGCTCTGGTCGGAGTTTCAATACCTCCGCGTCAATCAGGGCCTGAAGGATGTCCTTGAAGACATAACAGCTCTTGGTAGGGTGTCCCAACATCCTGTGGTACATGCAATAGCTGGGATTGTCGGTCTTACCGACTTCCTCGGGGCGCCTAGCTTCAGGAAGCTTCAGCCGATTGCTCTTGTTGAGTAATTTGAAGAGCGAGTCGACATATTCATCCTTGAAGGAATACTGCTTGTTGGCCCGTGGTTGGCTTGAAGAGCCACTTCCCTTGACCGGTTGAGGTTTGACAGGGGACTTGGTCTCTGCTGTCAAGTTATCCTTCCTTCTTGTTTGGACGGATGTGTCTGGCGCGCGCCTTGTCGACCTCTCAGGCCTGGGCTTACCTTCTTCCGCTCTGACGCGGGCGACAATCTCCTCAGCCTGTTCACCCTGCTGGATCAGTTGCTTGCAGGTGCGTCTTTCAGCAACTCCTATTTGAGCAAGGAGTGAGGTTTGGAGGTTGTGGCGGCATGTTTCCACCAGGGTGGCCTGGGTCATACCACTTGGGCATCGGAGTGTCACGTTCCGAAATCTTTCTACGAAAGACTTAACGGACTCTCCCTTTCGCTGCTTGGTGGCTAAAAGGGTAGGCATGTTGACCTCCGAGTCATCTTCAAAGAAGCGAGTTAAGAAGAGCTTCTCCAAGTCGCCCCAATTCTTGATGGAGCCTTCTGGAAGCTTCATGAACCATTCAAAGGCCAGCCCTTTTAGGGTGCCGATGAATAAACGCGCCAGGATGGCGTCGTTATCTACCACATTCCCAGTTTGGGACTTGAAATAGTAGATGTGTTGGTTCGGTGAACCCTTCCCATCAAATGCTTGGAGGGTTGGAGCCTTGAACTTGGGCGGATATGGAACCAGGTCCCACTCGGCTGGATATGGGCGGACCACCCCTGCTTCTTGGAGACCTTTCCGATTGGTAAGGGCTTCAAGGCGCTGCTCCAACTGATTCATTCTTTTAGAATGAACCTTTCCCTGGTCTTGATCGTTCTTTTCCTGCGACGAGGACTTAGATGAACCAGAGGAGGGTTGCCCTTTCTTCTCGGAGTGTTCGGAAGATGAGTTTTCTCCCTCTTTTCGTTTGCCCTTAGACTTTTTAGGGGGAGATTTCTTCCTGTCTTCGAGCAGCTGTGCGAGCATTTGCTTGAGAGAGTCGATGGATTCTTGCTGAGCACGAATCATCTCAAGTTGTTCCTTCTGGACCTAGGCTTGCAGCTTCAGGCGCCGGGCTGTCTCTTCAGGAGTGCTCATCATGTAGGTGAAGGCCTCCTTCTCGATGGAAGAATTCGAGGCCTGCGATTCTGCTACAGCAGAATGAGAGTCATTCGTTTTGACGCCCCGGGCCAGGGCATTATAGTCGATCGGGAGAATGGCCCCGGTCCGGGTGCGAGTGTGTCGGTACACTCCTTCCGGTTCAGAGTCAGACTCGTCAGAGCTGACTACAGGCTGTTTTTCCCTGCTCCTGCTTGCCATGTTAGCAGTGAGCTTTGGATACTCAGTGTCAGAGAATGTCCACCGCCTGTGAGAGCGTCTTCTTTTGGCTGAGGGGGAATCAGGGTCAGCTGTCTAACCAAAGACTGCTGATTCACGCTTGAATTACAACGGCACTCGGAGAGCATAGAGATGAGCCGTTGGCAGCAACATGGTGAAGTGATTTGATTAGCACTTCTTTTCTTCGTCAAGTAATCTCTTAGATCCATGGAAAGAGGATCGAAGAGATTAGTCTCGCAACTTCGAGAGCACGAGGCATCTTTGTTCTGTACAGCCTGGACGCAGAATTCAGAGGCGTGGTTCTCGCGCCGCAGCTGTACGACGCGTGTCTGGCGTCTCTGTTGAGGTGAGACGCGACTGTCGCGTTGCTGCTTGGTGCATCGGGGCAAAGACGCTCGAGAGTGAGTGGGCCGCTGGGCCCCACGCCTAAGGGCGCGTGCCTGCTGCACTTGACGAGGCGCGCAGGCTTCGCCTCGGCGTTTGGTGAGTTGGGCTTCAGAGGGCCTAATTTGGGGAGTCTCGCATTTGGGCCGCCAAACGCGGACTTCGCGTGCTGGACATGGCGCGACTAAGGCGCCGGATTGAACTTTGCGTCCTGCCTCAGTTGGACAATCAGAAGTTCCAACTTGCAGTTGACGCGCACGCCTCCTCTGTCGACGCTCAGCATTTTGGTTTCGTCGTGGTGGTGGAGAAAAGCCAACGACGACTTGGTGCTGAGGGAGAGGGTGGGCTGGCTGGACACCAGGGATTTTGACCACGCGGGTCTCTTGAGAGACGCTGACGCATGTGTTCCGCATGGCGCGGTTGGTCGCAACGGCAGTTGTGCCTGAGACCACGCGGGCCTCCTGAGAGACGTTGGCGCGTGTATCCTGCTTGGCACAGTTGGCTGCGACACCCTTCATAGCAGCAGCGCCCGAGAGAGTCTCAGAGAGTATTTCGGGGCAAGTCCCCGTAGAGACCCTGTGACAGACGCGGGTCTTTGGGCTCTTGGAGCCGGAAGAGAGAAACTCTTCATACTTTGCCTGGTCGAACTCGACGACAAGCGATTCGACCATCTTCCCCTTATGGAGGACGTCACCTTGCGCCACGATTTGTTCGTCAGTGACAAATGTAGTCCCCAGCGGAGTCGCCATCTCTTGTATGCGTCGAAAAAGAGGGATCAAATTGTAAAATTCCTTTGATTGGATAGAAAATTACAACAGATCGGTCTTCCGATTACAAGGGAGGGAGGATGTTGAGTCTTGAATCCTCCCTTTGTTTAAGGCTGGGTTCTTCGTGTGGCGATGGAGAGTGAATCTTGTTCTCCGTTGACCGGGTGAACGTCGAGATCTTCCGGGGCTTTTCTCTTCGGGTGGTTGACGGAGTAACACAGCTCTGTCTACCAAAACTCTCAAAGAGAAGGTAGGCAAAGAGCAACTTGAACACAACAAGTTCTTTGAAGAGTTTCTCTCTTTTCTCTCAGAGTTCTTTTCTCCCAAAAAATCCTCCGACTGAAAATCCGACCCCTTCTCCATAGCAACGGAGCTATTTATAGGGGTTTCAGGGGCGTACGTGCCTCCTAAAAACACTCCATAATGGGGGCTAACCTTCCCCGTTATGTGGGCCGTGATTGGCCCCAAAACCGGGACGGTTACAACTGAGGCGCGGGTATCGACCCACGTGCCTTGGAACTGCTGAGACGCGGGTTTCGGCCCTCGCGCCTTGGTGCTGAGACGCGGATTTGGACCCTCGCGCCTTGGTACTGAGACGCGGCTTTCGGGCTTCGCGCCTTGACGCTGAGACGCGGGTTTGGACCCTCGCGCCTAGGTGCTGAGACGCGGCTTTCGGGCTTCGCGCCTTGACGCTGAGACGCGGGTTTAGACCCTCGCACCTTGGTGCTGAGACGCGGCTAATATTAACCTTGCATCTTGGAATTCTGCTTTTCAATGGCTTGATTTTTAGATAGCCTACACATGGGAGCTTAAATAATCTTGTGGAGAGGCCTTTCTAGAGCGTACATAGGATGATGTTCCGTTCCTCTTATCCCTGCGGAAGGGATTAGCACTGAATAGTACTTCAGTTCTAGCTTCACCAATAGGTGCGAGCTTAATGTTTGACGAACTGGAGAGCGGAGCACGCTGTGGTGCTTTACCCACTATGCCGCTGCAAAGGGGATTTGCCTTAGATAATACTCTGGCCCTAGCCTCGCGGCCATGGACGCAGTGAGTATGCTGTGGTACAGTAGCTTCGCTCAAAAGAACGATGCTGGCACAAGGCATTGCTGCTCTTGAATTGGGCGACGGTATGATTGCCGTCTTGACTTTATGATTGGAGCAGACAGGCATCTTGCCTTTTTCTTCGCGAGAGAGGCGCGGTTTAGGCGTAGCTACGCCTGAAGCTTCGGTCAGAGACTTCTGTTTAGGCCTCCACATCCGCTTTGGCAGAGGATACTTAGGTTCGCAAGGAACCTGATTAGCCACACGCGAGGCTGGAGGGTGTTGGCAGAATTCTGCTTCTGGTTTCTGTTCTGAAACCTTAGTCGTGGAGACCGTCCTATGCTTCCGTGCTCGAAGCATTAGACCACCCCCAGAGAGGACTTCTTCAAATCTTCCTTGGTCGAATTGAACGACCAGGTTCTCGAAAGTGTTGGACTTGGACTGCGGGCGTGCTTCCTTGTTGCGCCAGAGAACCGCAGTAGGTTCGCAGAGAACCTTTTCTGTCTCCGCAGAGACTTTCCTTGAAGATTTAGCCAGAGAGGCTCTGGCTGCACCGGCTTTTCTGAATTCAGAGTTAGACCTGAAGGTCTGTTTGTCGCATTGCGACACTTGATTCTCGGCGGTGGAGAATACAATCCCCAGCGGAGTCGCCATCTTATTTTCCATTATATTTGCAAAAGAGGAAAACTTAAAATAAAAAGAGTTTGAGGAGCTAAATTACAAGTATTCTTAAAAAGATTACAAGTAGATCTCCTCAGAGATTCTGAAGAAGTGTGCCGATAGGAGTCTGGTCAGCGCGCGACCACTTTGTCCCTTTGACGATGCGAGCGATGAGATTCCCTTCTCGCCTGGTTTCGGGAATCAGAGAATAGAAGGTTGGTAGAACCCTCTTGCTGCTTCTCAAAATCGCCTTCAATTAGGAATTCCTTCTCGCCTGGTTCCGGAGATTCCTTGAGAAGAAGGACGATGTTAGGGTATCAACACCCTGGATAGAGAAAGCAATTCTCTAAAAGATCTCTGAATTCGAGAGCGCACGGTGCGTTGTGAAGAAGCCTCTGCTTGTGGAGCCCTCTTGAAGAAGTCTCTACTTGTGGAGTCCTCTTCGCGTGTGTGGTCTTTTGAGAAAGAAAGAAGCCCTCTGATCCTCTTCGAAAAGCTCTCTCGATCGATTGATTGCTCTCTTTTTTTCTTGTGTCCCTGGATGGCTATTTATAGGGAGAGCAAGGGTATAACCGTCCCCTGAAAATATAGAAACAGATTGAATCGAATCTGTTTGAATCCGGAAAGTAGCATTTCTACGAGGCTAAGATCAGCTTCTGCGAAGCTAGAATTGGCAGGTCGGTTGATCTTCTTGATCCTTTCCATATCGTTGGAGGATTTTCCCTGATCTTCTTACTCGTTTTAGGAGAGTCAAGAGATTGTGGCAATCAACTGCCAAATTTGATCTCTGATTTGATCTTAATTGGATTTGATCTGATTGGATCCGATATCATCCGGAGATTTGATTGGTCAAAGGTTGACCATAGCAGACCAACAGCAGAGCTGC
Source organism: Agave tequilana (assembly GCA_038442645.1). Lineage (NCBI taxonomy): Eukaryota > Viridiplantae > Streptophyta > Magnoliopsida > Asparagales > Asparagaceae > Agave > Agave tequilana. Next base: position 42,865 of record JAVJIF010018291.1, read on the forward strand.
CCGCATTGAGCTCGTAGCGGAGCTAGAGGCAGCTTCTGGCGAAGTCTGAAAGAAACCCTTTGGCGGAGCTGGAAGTCCTCTGTGGCGAAGTTGCAAGTTAGCTTCCTGGCGAGGCTTTGAGTGGCTTCAAGGCGAAGTTGGATGATTTTAGCCTCTCAAGCGAGGCTATCCCTTTGGGCTCATGTGATGCTAAGTGCTAGCATCTTAGACCTGCTGAGGTCTGTTCAGAAACAATCCGGGTTCACTGTCTGCTTGCTGGATCAGTGGAGTCCAAGTTGCTTCCTTGTCCCTCGGAGATGGGTGAAAACTGGTCTTCAGCTCGTCTGTCACTTGTCTTTTGTAAATGTCAACAAGTTTAGACATTGTTCGGACCAATAAGAATCTTGTCTTTTTTAAGTGTCAATAACTTGCAGATAGAGAGAAGAGTTGGGATGAAGAAACAGAAATGATACGAAGGATGGTATTTGAAGTCTGACAGTGGGCAATTTATTGATATACCACAATTTTTTATTTATAAATGTTAAAATATTTGCAATTCATTGATTTTTTTGTTTTATTGATTTAATTTATAAACATTTTATACATTTATTTATTATAAATTTCATTCATTATTTGCAATCTACATTTGTTACACCGTGCATTTTACTATTGTGTACTGATATTGCGACCAAACATGCGTTCAGCAGTTGTATTGCGACCAAAGTCGCATTAATGAACTGTTTTAGTTACAACGTTTCCTTATATTGCGATACTGTAATCGAGACAGCGATCATGGTCGCAGTTACTTAATCATTTATCAGTTCCCAATGCGACTGTGGTCGCAATAATGAACTATTTTGGAGTACAAAGTAATTTAATGTAAGACTGTATTAACTTTTAAACTGTTTTGGATAACTGAACAGTCACCTAGGAAGTATATAATTTTTGAAAAAAAGTAGAAAATAAATTTGGGACATATTCACGTGGTTTGAGAGCTTAAACCTTTTGGAATTCCTAGATTAAAAATATATAAAGGGTCATCAGGACAGGATTATAAACATACTAAATTGGTTTTGCTCAAACTCGTTACTTTCAATATTCGGAATCACATTCAAAAATGTCTTCTCCACCGTCTTCATCGGAAAGAAGCCAATCATCTAATGATAATTGGATGTATAGTTCTGAAGCGATGCCTCGCTACGGGTCAGAGGATGAGCTTGATACAGACGATCTATTCTGGGAGTTCATTGATGAACCAAAATACATACATGAAGAGGAAGAAAGCGAAGAGGAGATTGTTGTTAAAAAAAATGGAGGAAGAGACGGAAAGCGATACGGAAGACGAACGCGGTCGTAATCTTGAGGACGAATCTGATTATGATGGTGATGACGAGAAGGAGTAGATTAGAAGTTTAAAATTTGTATTTTAATTTTTTATATATATATAACCTTGTTTTCTAAAGTTAATTGTGTGAATTATAGTTTTTACTACTTAGTCTTTGGTTGAAATACTGTACATTTGTCACAAATTTTATTTCACCGAACTGCGACTCTGGTCGCAGTCATGAAACTGGTGTACACATCCAGACAATACGTTCAAATGGGCAAAAAGGTCGACACTGCGATCAAGGTCGCAATTTTAATTTATGTTTAGTGGACTAAAGCAAAAACATAGGGCGAAAATGTAGAAATGAAAATTACAATTAAAAGATAAAGGGAACGCTGCGACTGTAGGCAAAAAAAAACTTCAAAAAATCCGTCAGGCAACTGCGACTCGGGTCGCAGTGAATGAGCTGTTGTATATAAGGAGAAAGTCAATAATCAAATGTGTAAATATCGATGCGACCATGGTCGCAGTGGTACTTTACGTTGAGTGAAATTAAAAAGAACATAGCGCTAAAATTGTAGAAAATTATAATAGTGCGGAGAATCTTCAACTATATTTAGATGTATATACCAAGAGACGGGGGCAATTTTAAAAGTAACAATTCATTTTTACGATATATGAACACTGCGACCACGATCGCAATTAACCACGTACACTGCGACCAAAGTCGCTGTCTACGATATAGTAAACAAAAATTAAACTATATAGGAGAATTTTGTAACAATAAAACTTTAAAGTACAACTAATTACAAAAATAATACAGTAGAAATCAAAAAATGAGAATAAAATCTGATTATAATGGCATGCCAGTGGCAGACTGCGACATGAATCTCTCTACCGTGTGCGACCATGGTCGCAGTTCATGAAAAATGAAGACTTTATTCCTTCAAGATGGACGCAACACAAACCTACTTCTTCTGCCATTAAAAAAGGAATAGTAAGAATTTTAAACATAAATCATTATAAAAATTGTTTAACAGGTTTAATGTAATACCAGTAACGGACAACCAGTCCTGTAATGACCTAGCTTTTGACAGTTACCACATCTTCGATGCTTAACTTCCTTCTGATATATAGAATCTTCAAAATCAGACTTAAGCCTGGATGCAGCTCTAGGCCTCCCCTTGGTTGGTACAGGACCAATTGGATCACGTATATTCAATTCTTCACCATCTCGCAGAACGACAACGGATCCACTGGAACCAACTGTAGTTTTAGGCTGTGATGAATGAAAATTTCCTGACATGGCTCTGTAGTCACTAGTGGTTTCTTCGGCAAATCTTTTCAAAACTATGTCAAACTTTGAAAGATGGATATCAGAATCAGCGACCATCTCCAGAATTGCATTAAATTTTGAACGAATTGTCCACAATCTAGCCGTCCGTGGAGTGCCTTGACTGGGAAAAGGCCTGATGCCATTTTCAATTGCAACATTTTTGTAACGAGCATCCAACCTCCATCTCTGAAGTATATATGATTTTGGTATATGTGTAACGTGATTGCGCCACAAAATACACAGAATATGTCTACATAGGATACCCTCTGTTTCAAATAACGAGCAACTACAAGAAACATGAAGTTCCTCACGCTTATCATAATTGACCTTTTCCCAGCTGTCTTTTGATTCTGAAAAATCACCAACCAAATATTTTGATCCAGGTTTGTCCTGTTCCAACTCTTCTGAAAACAGAGTCATTACAACTGCCCATTCCTTTTGGAACAACTGAAAAATCTTCGGTGTATACAACTTCGAAACCTGTATCTCATATGGATTCGATGTACAGTTGGGCACAGAATTCAAACCCCGAAAATCTTGTTGAGATTCAGAGGTACGACGGGCAACAACAGCTTTATCATATTGGTGAACAAATTCCACTAGTTTCGTGTTTGCATTAACAAAACCATCAAAGAAGGAATTAATACTCTCGGACCTCTGGCTGGTTGTCATTCCATCACAGAAAACATCCTTGAGATATGCATTAACCCAATGTCCGCGCAGTCTGTGCATCTTCAACAACCAACTGTCTTCTTCTTCTTCTAAATGATATTTTTCATTCATCAAACGTCATCGCTCCTCGCATGTGCTTATATTACGGGAGGTATACCAATCATGAAAATCAGAGACCATATCTTCTCCATACTTGTTTGTCATCGGTATTTGTTGCTCGGCAATATGTTTCAATATGTTTCCGTACATGCCAGAAATAAAACCGGTGCTGAGTAGTTGGAAAAACAATCTTGGGCATCCTGATCAGTAATAATCAACTTTGGTGCAACTCCATGCATGCACTTGATCCATTTTTGGAATAGCCACACAAATGTATCCCTTTGCTCATCAGCAAGCAATGCACAAGCGAACAAAATTGATTGCCGATGATGATTTACTACAGTGAATGAAGCAAATGGCAAGCTCAAGTGATTAGTCCTGTATGTTGTGTCAAAAACGATCACATCACAGAACCTCAAATACGAGAAAATAGCTCTTCCATCAGCCCAAAAAATGCTTCTAAGTGTGCCCGCGTTATCGACTTCACTTGCAAAGAAAAATTCTGGATCGGTCTCGGCTTTCTCTTGGAAACATTTGATGATAGCAATAAACTCATGGCCAATGTTATTTCTACGTTGACGAGTAAAATCAATAACTTGTTGCGGGCTCACTTCTTCACAGCCTTCTCCCTGGCTCATTGCATTCACAACACGGGAAATATTTGAAGGGCGCATTCCCACATCAACCAAATTGCTCATAATGCTTCTGCTAATCTTCGAATGATGGGTCTGGTGAGAGTAATGGTGATGTACCATATCCGGGCTTGACAATTCATGTGAATGAGAATCAACAAATTTTGTGACAACCCAATATCTTTTGTCAAAAAAAAAAAACGAAGACGAACATGCATCTTAGCAGGACACGCTACTCTAGTGTCAATTCGACGATGCACTGTAAGCCCCTCTTGTCTTTTGTCACACAACTTCTTCACACCTTCCTTGTTGCAGCAAAATTTTCTACAAATAACTTCATGAGGAGGCTTCCGTGACTTATCTATTCCTTTTCTTCTCACACCAAAACCTCTGTTCCTTGCATAAGAATTGTAGAAATTGTATGCTTCCACATCCGTGAGAAACTGTTTCCCTAAAAAATTATTTGAGCTTCCAGACATTTCTCCATGTGCATTCATATCCTACAAAAACAATTAGACGGACTACATAAATATAAATATTTTTTAAATATCACACGTCTAAAATATAATTTCTAAAACTGCGACTAAGGTCGCAGATGAGATGAAATCTATATTACTTCTTACTAAAGACTGCGACCGTAGTCGCAGTTATCCGTATGAGCATATTTTTAAAAAACAGAATAATAACTGTGCAACAATCTAATGAATATATAAAATGGATATAATTCACATAGAAACGTGTAAGAATTATTACAACAAAGAATGCGACTTGGGTCGCAGTCACAAAATTCAAATTGCGACCGTCATCGCTGTTCTAAAAAGATTAAAACAAGTGATTATTCTATTCCGTAAAATAAATTATAGTTCAAACAAGGAATGCGACTTACGTCGCAGTCACAAAAAAAGATTTCAAAGCCGGAGATTATTTTCAAATAAGATTGCGACCGTGGTCGCATTTCTGAAACTTTAGAACAAGTGATTATAGGTCGCAGTACTATATATACTAAAGAGAAAATTCTATATTTAAGAAATTGCGGGAAAAAAAATTGACACAATTAAAACCTGTTCATTGGCATGCAAAGATGTCAACCCTTTAATATTTTCAATATTCTGAGAGAAAGTTGAACCAGATGATATATCCTCCATATTTAGATCGCCAGATAGAGATCGCTTACGACTGCGACCAGAATTGGCAGGAGAAGTAGACTGCTCAGACGTCGACATTAAATACAAAGGATAAAAAATTGAACTGAAAAAAATGATATTTTCAGGAAAAAGTTTATCGCAGGCTGAAAAGGAGAACCTAAATCTGACAAAGAGAGGTAAGAAAATAGGGGGAAAAATAATAATAAACAATAACCTAAATCCTATAAAGAGCGGCAAAATAAGGGGGAAAAATAATAATAAACAATAACCTAAATCTGACAAGGAGCGGTCAAAAAATTGCCTTGTGGGGAAATAATAATAAACAATAACGGAAGTTACCGAAAGAGTAGCTTTTCATAAGGGGTATTTAGTAATTTAACTTCTTCCTATAAGCGGGCCGCAAGTTAGTGCGGTGACAAATATTGAGCCACGTCACCGCAGGCTGAGAGAGTCTCTCAGCCGTCGGCTGATATACATTTCTCTCTCTCTCTCTCTCTCTCTATATATATATATATATATATATATATATATATATATATATATATATATATATATATATATATATGAGAAATGTAAATCAGCTGACACAGGAGGCAACTCCCTCCTATGTCGCACTCAAAAATCATATTTTTCGAGTGAATTTTCAAGATTCCACTGCACATTATCATATTCATATTCTAAAATATACACATATAAAAAATCAAGTGATTTGAAATTCGTTTACTCATTGATCTAATCGTTCCATTTTGTTCTATTGTTAAAAAACCGTTAATGTTTGAATCCAAAGTAAATGGAGTAAACAAACTTCAAATCACTTGATTTTTTATATGTGTATATCTTAGAATATGAAGATGATAATGTGTGGTCGGATCTTTAAAATTTACTCGGGAAATTGATTTTTGAGTGCGACATAGAAGGGAGTTGCCTCCTGTGTCAGCTGATTTACATTTCTCTCTCTCTCTCTCTCTCTCTCTATATATATATATATATATATATATATATATATATATATATATATATATATATATATATATATATATAAAAGGTAAATTTTAGGGTATCCCAGAGGTGCCCCACCTTCATCTTAAGGAAACTTTACAAGGACTTAGGGCATCATCCCAAAAGACTAGCATTCTAAGTGGAGTTGCCCAAATCTTTTTAAACCCAATACCATCCCCATGTCTAGGCGATGTGAGACTATTTGTTCGCACAAATCCCCTCGAACAAAGAGTCTCCTTGTAAGCTCATCTTCACGTCTGGAGAAAATCACATGCTCTATCGAAATCGAGATCCTCTTCACTGCGTTGGGCAAACACGCCTTATGCTCTTCATTGCGTTGGACACACACGCCTTATGTGAAGCAATACTGCAGTATGTTACTCCTCTTCACCGTGTTGGAGGCGACACGTCTTACATGGAGTAGAAACATTGTCAAATTCCCGAGAGCCCAACTAGCTACACAGGAATGTTACTATGCCCGCGCCTTTGCCTTTTTGCGCCCTGGGGATCGAATATCACCCACACACACGAGTAAGTTTGGGGCATGACTCTGGTACCACTTGTAAGGACATGTGACATTATCCAAAAAGAGTAATTTTCTAGATAGAGTTTTTCTCAAATCTTTATATACGCAAGACCATCTCTATGTCTAGAGAATGTAAGACTATTTGTTCGCATAAATCTCAACAAATTTGACGGTCAACAAACCCTGCAGATTAATCCCCAATATGTCATTGAGAGCGTGATTCGAACCGGCGCTCGCTTGGGAGCAAACCAATTAGCTTACCGTCCGGCCACTCTCGCGGACACACACATTGAAAGGTAAGAACTCACATGCGCTTAATTTGACAAATGCAGGAATCATTTAAGATAGAAGAGTGTTACTGGCAGATTAATCCACTGTCACTCAGTTAGAGTCTATATGAGCATACAATAATGCATAATACAGAACAAGAAACAAGAAGTGTGCCTAGTGTTAAACTATAAATATATTATCCAGACCTCAACTTTCATTATACCTTCGCAGATTTGGTGCAGATGGCATTAGGGCAACTCATATTCAATTTTCACAGGGCATGTAATTAAAAAAGCTGTTTTAAAATTAAAAATACCACCGTGCAAAAATTCAGATTTCAGCCTATAAAAAGACACTCGATCTACAAGACGGTGTTAGGAAATAAACATATAACCCCTAATCCTTATCATAATTTTAAAATTTTGATGTAGCGGAAGGGACTTTAAGACCTGACTCAGATAGAACTCAACATATGTGTAGTGTGTAGTGTTGTGTTTCCTCTTTTCTTTTTTTTCCCCCACTAAAAATCACCTTTTTTTTCTAATTCCCCCTCTTTTTCAAAGAAGATGGTGGAGAAATTTCCCCGTTCTATTAAAATTTTTTTAATTGAGTATCATCTCTATGCTCTTCATTCATTTCACTTGACTCTTTAGCACATGCAATTCATGCGTAATAAAAGTAAAATTGATGTAAATAGAATTATTATGAATTTTTCTACGTACCATCCATTTTATCTGATTCAAATCTGATCTTAAATGGAAAAGGAAGAGATTTTTTTTCTTCTTTTGGATATAAGCATCATATTTTCTTTCTTAATAAATACCGTTCATTTTTTTTTTTTTGAGATAGGGCCTTAAAAAATATTATTTTATTTTTTTTACAAATTTTATTTTTTTTTAGCGAGAGATGTAAATATACGACTAGATTTCAAACTTAATTAAAAATTCACAAATGTATAACTAGATTTTATTTGAATCGTGACACACGAACACGAGTCAGTAACAAATTTTGAGATGATTCATTCAATATCACAAACTAATGCAGGGAAGCCATTGGGCTTGCATTTCATTTAGGCCGGAATTATCAAGAACTTGGGCCCAAATGGATCCCATTGGGCCTACATTTGCTTATTTGTGAAAATGTATAGTGTATGCTGTTTCTTTGCATACGCGTCAACTTTTTGATAATTTAATCCAAAATAACACACTTTAATTCTTTAAATTAAATTTCTAATACACAAATACAATCAGTTTCTTTTGAGATGGATCATCTTCACATTACATTGGGCTAGGCCTGTGCCATTGCACAAAAATCCGAAATTCAAATTTGTAACAAAATAATGATAAAAGATTGAAAAGCTAACTAATTCAGCACGAAAATTAGTCCAATATAATCATTATTAGTTAGTTGTTGAGGCTTATTTTGCGAAGCATTTCTCACATGGTTGGTTCGTTAACTAATGTTCAGTCCACCAGCTTCAAAAATGCTCTTCACATGACCAACTCCCCCTCTCGTTTAAACTTGCCTTAATTTAGATAAATTTAAACATAGGAAAAAAAGAAAAGGAAAAAAAGAAAAAAAAAACAATGAGGCCCAATGCAAAACTTTAGGTGGTCGAGGAATTATCAAAGTCTTCTTCTTCTTCTTTTTTCTTTTGTTGAAGTTGACTTTAGGTCGCAGAGAGATTTGTTGACTAATTGACTGTTACAAGTCAAGGTCTTGGTGTTGACTAGTTCTGAGGAGTCTTTTGTGTTATTATTTACTTAAGTAACGTGGACAATGAAAAAAAAAAAAATAATAATAAAATCAGCTATATTTATTCAAGAGCTGGTTTTTGGGGCTGAGTTTATGGATCAGTGCGCTGAGGGACAAATATATTTAACAAGAAATTTGTCTGGAGATTGATGTTGGGCCTGACCTAAAGTTTGAGACCGTCCTTTGAAAATAATTCACGAAGACGGCCCAAAATTAGCCGGTTTTTCAAAAATAGTTAAACTTGGGCCCAGCCCGCTGAGATTGGGTTCAGTGGTAAAAAAAAATAAAATAGGGCGGAAAAAGAACTAAAAAAGGGGAAAAAAAAAAAAAAAGAAAAAGAAAAAGAAAAAGGGGAAGATTAGAAAATTACCCCATCTCGGGCGTCCTTTTGAGTGATCGTTTCAACTACTTCCGAAAAAATTGATGAAGAAATAGAACAGGAGAGCAGAGTAAGTTTCTCTGTTGATTTCTCTCTTGATACTCTATTTTTGAATTTACCATTTTTTTTCCTGCTGATATTAGAAATTTTTTGAAACCCTAACTTCATGTGTTGCCGCATTTCATGAACAATCTAAACTGCCAGTGGTCCACTTTAACTTGTAGAATAATAATTACCACAGTAATTCTTGCATTTGGTCGTTTTTTACACAACCCGAGTTTTCCCTTCAGAATCTAACTATATGAATGGATTAGTTAGGGAGTAATTAGTGAAGAATTACTGGATTAATTTTGTTGATGGAGAAGATAAAAACATGACCATGGTGTTCACAACAATTAATAAGTAGTTCATGAATGCCCTCAAGGAGCCCAGAGCCAAGGCAAACATACCCGGATTTAAGAATTTGATGGCCCATGAATGAATGCTGATCTTATATTAGAGTAGAAGAACTTGTCATTTTAGATGATTTCTTGACAAATATCTAGTAACCGAATTGATTATCATTCATTCATTAGTCATTGTGTTTTAGGACAAATATGTAGGCGTTGGCAAACTGAATATTCTGAATGAGTTGTGTGTTCACGTGAATTTTGCTGGTTACTATAATGTACAATGTGCTCTCCTTCTTCATATCTTTCAGAACATGCCCAATTTTCTGCCATGGAAAAGTACATGGACTTTATACTTGTCTAGTTCGCCCATTGTCCCTTGATTCATTTGAGTAGATGAGCTTTTAATTTGATAGAGAAGGGAAATTTTGTGCCATTGAGTAAGCAACCATTTCACGAATAGTTTCCGATGAGTTACAAAAACATCTACATTTTACAGATAGCTTAAAGTTAGCTCATCTCCCATCTGGCTATATTGCTGACCCCAAACTTTCCCTGACTACTGACCGCTGATTACTGAATATTTTTAATGGGAACTGCCCCTTCCGTAACCACTTCTGTCTTCTTAACATCTTTATGGATTCAAATTTTAAGACTCACTTCACTCATACTCTTGTACTCGGTGGTTACTGTTTCAGTAGATCACCTTTTGTTAAGAAAATCCTAATGGTAACCGGTAATTGTAATCTACAGGCCCTATCTAGTTCAACACAGAGCCTTGATTTGAATGAAATGACGACAAATATGCGGAAACATGAGGTTTAGGCCAATTATGCTTTGACAGATGCTTGCAAGAAACACCCATATCGTTTCTGTTTCGGGTTGGATGAATCTTTAAAACTCTTGTTTTCTTCTCTATCTTTTGTTACCTGGGGCCTCATACATGTGCTCATGTAGCCATTTCATTACATCATCATCATCACTTTTTGTTATTTCCAAGTTGGCCTTGGCATGGGATGGAAAAAGGTTTGAGGGCACAAATTAATGCCCATGATCTTTTCCGTGATTTCCATCAACTCTTCCATCGTCCTATCATCTGCCTGTTTCTCCCCTTTATCACATGTTAATGCAGTATAGTTCAATGAATTGTCTTTTATGTTGTATCCTACTATTCTTGCCATTTAATATAAAAAATAAATTCTCAAGGGGCACCTCATCTTCGAAAAAGAAGACGAAGGAACTGCTGCAATGAGTCTTTGACACCGTCTTCGTATGATTAATTGGTAAGGGGGGATTTAAGAAAGAGCTACATAATTTTTTAGCCTTAAAACAGTCAGCCTAATCATATTCGAGAGGAAGACAAAGTCATGGTGGATAATTGATGTGAGAAAAAAGTTCACACCACTTTAGACCTTGTGAATGTGTGGTTGCTTCTTATTGTCAAATTCCATCGTGCAATGAGCATCAAGTCGCTATCCTTTTACGAATCAAAAGTCCAATCTCTTTTCTCTTTCTTTTATCTCTCTTCTTATGTGGCATTGCGAGCCCATTCAAGAGAAGTTTTACGTACCTGTATGTGGTCATGTATGTCCAAGGGAAACTCATAGATTGTCAAGGCCACAATTTTTTTGTAAACCTTGAACTTATTATACAGAATTCATCTGATGATTGCAATCGCTTCACTGGTCTACGTATTTCTAAAGGATGACAGGAACGGAGCTTTGACTGGTTCTGATCAATCTGCCATGCGGGCATGCATGAAGAGTCTGATAATAAAACTTGAAAAAGAATTGTTGGAAGCATTTTTGAAGTAGAAAGGTCATAATGTGACTAAACTTCCGCCTATTTGGTAACTAGCAGCTACCAATTACTAGGACAGACACTAGCAAATTGGGCTAAATGAAATCAGGATCAAGTCACTGTTTCTTTCTTTTTGTTGCCAATTTGCTTTCTTCTTTGGGCCTATTATTGTAATGTTTTGAAGGAAAATGAAATTGAACTCCTTCAATTCTTGGGAGAGTTGGAGATTCCAAAAGATCCATTTGATTATGCCCCTTCAAATCTCTGCCTTTGTGAATGCGAACCACAAAAATCTTATCTCCACCTTAAATGTATACTTTCACTTTGATGAGCTTTTTTTTTTTCTTAATTAGGTTTGCTAATATACATAGAAAATATTTGTTCTGCTGTTAGCTTCTGGTGAGAAGTGAAATAGTGACTTGAGGACCATTTTTGCTATCTTCAACAGTATCTTTATTTTCTTTCATGTCTTTCTTCTAGATTTAAGTATAATTTAAAAGTATCTGCATCTATTCTTGATGCTGAAAACAAATTTTTTAATTTGTCAAACAATTTAATCCCATGAGAATGGGTGTATATATGAGTTGAGGTTGAAGAGATGAACTTGAGTTAGAAATGCTTGTGACAAGAATGGCAAGAGTTCAAGGAATGTCTCCTTCTCTGTCTTTAGAGGAGGGGCTATCTCATATTGAAAATAAACAAGAAACATAAAGAGCTTAGGTCTGGCTTTAGTCAGGATAAAATGAGGATATTTGATTAAGGTGGTTTGGGTATCTACAATGGAGACCAATAAAAGAGACCGATAAAAGATAGTTAGAAGTGATCATCGTTCATTTAACAAGGGTGAGAGATAGACCTAAGCAAATATGGACAGAGGCAATAAAAAGAAAAAAAGATACACTAGTCTTTTTTTCCTTACGTAAATATTAGCTGTTAATGTAACAAATGATGGCCCTTTAGTAGAGCTGAACAGAGAAAAAGAATTCATTTGGCTGACCCCAAAGATTTGGTATAAATCTCTTATTGTTGTTCTTTTTGTTAGTTATCGATGCCGTGTTTTGAAATTTTAATGCGTGTTAGGTTTTATCATGCAAACTTCTATACAATTATACTAATCTACTATGCAGTTAGAGCTAACATGAAATGTGAGGAGTCGTACAGACCTCTGTGTGTGTGTGTGTGTGTGTGAGAGAGAGAGAGAGAGAGAGAGAGAGAGAGAGAGAGAGAGAGATGAGGTTTTTTGTTGTTTATTGCCAAATATGTTTCTTAAAAGTGTTTGAAACAGAGCATGAAAGAAAAAGTTTATTCTGAGATTATCCTTGAGCTGATAACTAGTTCCGCTTGCAGGTAATCAAGCTATGGTCTAACCAATCACCTCTTGCTTACTATTCAAGAAGGTTATATTAATAGGTATTACCATTTAAACTTTCTTCTTCTGTAGCTGATGAGTTAAAGAAATCAAAGGACATTCTATCCATATCTATATGGTCTTATTATTTATTGATCAAATCTACACAATACTACTGTGAAGATCCCATGACAATGACAATCTTTATTAGTGTATCTATTAATTTTATTTATCTGTTGATTATAGGAAATCCCCACGTATCCATGTTGTGTCTTTTTTATTATTTTATACATGTTGCTTGTGGTTTTTAGCATCTTCCAAGTCTGTGGAAGCTGTTATACTATGTGAATTAATGCATACGGCTATAAAGGTTAGTTTTATTCTTGTAATCAACCAATTGTAGTATGCATCTGTAATGTGAAACCCTGCACTTTTATGTATGATCTGAACTATTTCTGCCCAAGTCAAGAGTTTTACTTTTTTTCTAATAGAGGTCACAAGTTCAAGATACGCAGGCTAGAAACGTGTTTAGAAGAATTTTCACTCATTTCAGAGGAGAGAGGATTGGAGTTGTCCACCTTGTTCATTCAAAGAATTGCATTCCACTTTTGATACCTTTGAAAAGTATGTTTGCATTTAACGTTTGCCCAATCCCCCACAAACATTGTATTCTAAAATCTTACTGAATCACAACAGACTAATTTGATTCCATTGGCAGTGGTTCTAGTGTATAAATGTCGACCATTCTGTCCAGTATTAGTTTGGAACAAAACCAACATTACATATTTTTAGTGACACGTCTCGAATCAGTGGAATCAGTGGAATCGATCTTTGAAAGGATATTGTTTGATACACCCACCCTAAACATGTTGGCAGCCAGTCTTAAATAGTGTTGGATAACTAGCATTTTTTATGAGTAGACATGACTTTGCCCAGATGTTCTGCAAATTATAGCTCGGATAGCGTGATTCGCTAACAATGGTGTGAAACTCATGCATATGCTCTATTTTTCACGGGCCTGCATGCACTTGTGTGGCTCTGAGGCCTATTGCTGGGACCATGATGAATCTCTTGACTTGGCAACGCAAAGATGGGACCCAGGTGACTCAGCTTATTGCGACGGACGGTAAGATCACCGCTGTCAGATAACTTAGAATCCGAACATAGGGACCCACCACCATTGGTCTCTAAGAGCCACGTGTTTGGCAATTATTGGTCGCTTTCAGACTGGGGTCCGCATAAAAAACGAGTGTGGTTATAGTCTGTCTCTCTCCTCTTCTGTCTTCCTATCTCATGGGCTCTTATTAGTAGGGCCCAGAGCCCATCATAAACCCAGCTAGGTTATCATCTAATGATGTTTAGACTCTTAACTATATTGTTAAATGATATAAATTAATATATAGCATGACTATACAAGCGGACATGCTATGTATGGTAGCTACTTATTGATATGGAGCATGGATTGATGTATGGAGTGAATTATAAAATTGACTTGATTTGGAACTGGATAAAAGTATGCATTATTTCCTTGTCACAAGATTTATTTTACTAAACAATTTCTTTTAGGAGTCTTTTTCTCTAATTTCCTTTCAATGAGATCTCTGAATTAAAGTGAGCGTAATATGGCATGGCCTGTCGGCAAATTTTGCGGCAGAAATGAAAGGCAATGTTTATGACAGGTGGTGAATTGAGAGAGCATAGAGATATTCACATCATCTCTAGCATGACGGAGAAGGGGGCTGTATCAGCTGTACTCCCTGGAGCTAAAAGCTTTTGGCAATGTTTATCCAAATGATATTTTAGTGAAGAGAGGCATGGGAGCATATCACATGAATGCAAGGGTGGCAATCATGTTATCCTACCCTTTTTAGGCCCTATATGAAAAAGTTCATAGGTTTCGTAGGGTGAGAACGTTAACTGCCCACTTATGTGGCAAAATTGGGATTGTTCAAATGACTATATGTCCTAATTGATCTCGCAGTGATAATTTTAGTGATTTTTGCGGCCTATTACATCCACTGTGCTTTTGGCAGCGGAGTGTGTTCCTTGATTAAAGCACTATCTTCTGGTTTTTCTTGCTTATAAAAAGGATGCTTGGAAACATAAACTAATATTAGAGAATACAAATGTATCCCTCAATCCTTGTCACATATTCTGCAAACGTGAAAACATGACTTTCGACCACTTGAGGCAAATTTTTGTTACCACAATCTTTAGTATATTATACTGGCTTGTTCTCTTAGGTCAGTCCATACTTGGAAACATCAATAAGGATTGATGTAAATTGAATTGAATTGATTTGGAAAATGATCAACAAATGCATGCAATGTTTTTGTTATGATTTTTTAGATAAAATATGTTAAGAGTGTTTTGGGTCTTTTTCTCTAATAATTTTCCATGAGATTCACAGTTGTGGTCGGAATTTGACCCTCATTAAGATCACGGCACGTATCCCGCCACGTCAGGAGCGTCCCCAGCGAACAACGAACTTGACATGCGAGCAGGCCCATTACGGGCCCAAAGAGAGAGCCTCGGTTTATGCCCTGAGCCCACTGTGACGCCCCGATCCGACGGGTACGGAAACGTCACTACGACGTATATACGCAGGTCAGAAATACCTCTCACGTGTATACACTAAGGGCCTGTTTGTTTCGTTGCAAACGTCGCAAGTCGTAAGTCGTAAAATGAGAATGAAAAAAGTGAACTGTAGCAGAGAAAATATATTGTGTTTTATGGTATTTGGTTGATAAAGTGAAATGTAAATGGAAAAGTATATTGTGTTTTACGGTGTTTGGTTGATAAAGTGAAAGTGTAAATGGTAAAGTATATTGTGTTTTACGGTGTTTGGTTGGTAATGTAAAAGTGTAAGTGAAAAGTTGACCACAAAATTAACTGTAGCAGTGATTTAAATATTATAAATACTATTAAATTAAATCTAATATTGCAAATTAAATTATATTATAAATTTGAGATAAAAAATTAATAATCTTAATATTTTATTTATAACAATAATATTAATAAAATATTAGTATAAATAGTAAAATATTACTAAAATATTAACTAAATAAATAATATAAAATTTTAAGAAAATTTAAAGAACATTAATAAAATTTTAAGAATACTAATAAAATATAAATATTAAAAAATCTTACAAAAATAATAAAATATAGTTATAATATTATAATATTAAAAATACTTGAAAATTATTATAATATAAATTTTATTATATTATTAAAAAATCTTACAAAAATAATAATATATAGTTATAATATTATAATATTAAAAATACATGAAAATTATTATAATATAAATTTTATTATAATATTATTGTAATATTATAGAAATATAAAATTAACAAAGTAAAATGTAATTATAATTTAATAATAAATTATCATTATAGTATTATTATACTGAATTATTATTACAATATTAACATAATAAAATATTAATATAATAATAAAATATATTATGATATTAATAAAGTAATTTTTTATATTAAAAAATAAATAACTAAATATATAATAATTTTATATTAAAGTATAATATTGTTATGTTAATAAAATATTAACTCTAAATAAAATAATAAAAAATGGAATAAGTATTAATAAAATAATAAAGTATTAAATAAAGTATTAAATAAAAATATTAAATTAAAATAGTAAAATATTAAATATTAAAACAATATGAAAAAGAATAAAAAAATTAAAGATTAAAAAATATAAAAATTAAATAAGAAATTGAACACTATTTAAAATATTAACTATTTAATAATTTAAATTATATATTGATTATCAAGTAACTGTTTTGAACTATAAGTGTACTACAAGTGAGAGTTACATGACCACAAAATTAACTGTAGCAACTGCAAGTGGGAAATATGAGTGTAAAAGTGATATTTACATGATCACAAATTTAACTGTAGCAACTGCAAGTGGGAAAGAAGAGTTGCATTTTGCAACTTGTTTTTCAGCGAAACAAATAACGGAAAATGGAAAAAAAATTTTTACGACTTGCGTTTTGCGTTTTGCGGCGAAACAAACACGCCCTAAGTATCAGTACAGGTAAGAATCAGAGTGGAAGCACAGTGAAAATATACATTCCAACAGAAAGGTACAAGTACATGGTTATCACAGAGAGTGATACAATATTACAGGAATATTACATCACTAGAAAATACAAAAGTACATCATATGAAGAGATATACAAAAGCTGAGAAGCACTCACGAGCAGCAAGAGGGGTCTCGAGAACCAAACATGAGAGGAACTGGGAGGAAGAGCTGCTACGATGATCCAAGCGTTTGTTGCACTCCGATCGTCATGGAAGGATCCGCCGCGTACTCTGATCAGCTACAGTAAGGCCACCATGGTTCGGTCTCTAGGATCTGAATATGAGAATACAGGGTTGTCAGACGCAACCCTGCGAGTTCATATAATAAAGCCAAATGGCATACATAACAGGCACACGTGTACATGATCAAGTGATGTGGTCCAGGCATGTAGATACAAAAAATGACAAGTAATTTAAGGGAAATTAAAGGAACGACAGTATATATCGATGAATCTGAAACTGAAAACATGCATAGAAGGTAGTATGAAGAGCATATGTATATATAAATATGCGGTAAATAAGTTAAACATGCGATAAATACAAGTATGGACAAAACTAATTGTACAAGCTCAGATTATGAATTCACGGGACAGATACGTCAAGGGATGATTTAAATAAGAAAGTCCTCATATATATATCTCATGTTGCCATCGTCTGAGTTTATACAACTTGAGTTGCCCTAAGAGTAACAGAACTATAGTGTGTCTGGAGTAATTATCATATGTCATAAAGTAAGGTGTCAACTCAGGGCATAACACTATAACTGGAATATAAAGATGTTGCATTTTAATTTATCCAATAATAATAATTAGTACCGTCTGATATTTCAATCGCCTCCTTACCAGCGCCTCACATTACCGATAGTCCATACTAGAGTTCGCACTCTGTAGAACTTATCCGGGTCTGATATGTGAGTACCAGGACCCGAACAAAGGAGAGACTAAATATCACACGTTCCTAATATATTACTGTCTGGTTGTTTTATGTTATTCATCCGATCCATATGCTTTTGTATGTGCTACCGGCACACATACATCACTTATGAATAAAACAAGTTATTATTTGAAAACTGATAAATCTGATGGCTCATATTTATAGCGGGTCCCGTCTCTGCCCTACAGGCTACTGCTTTCGGGGACTTATCATTACGCGCTACACAACAGATTCAGGCTACTGTTTTCGGGGACTTATCATTACGCCCCCACGCGACACTTCAGAAATATCACCATTATAAATATGACATCATACCGGTTTTCATCAGTTTCCCCCCCAATGTAAGTTGAGTACTTTTATTATATACGTTGCCCAGAGATAATGTCCACAAGGTGTCCATAGTAATTCAATATCTATGATTATCCTAATACGAGGATCAACAGGAGCATAATATCAGGGGCATAATATCAGGAGTCTTCCTGTTACATGGGTTTAGGAATACAGGGGTTCAGGAGTACTGGAGGAGTACAAGAGTTCAGGAGTACAGGAATTCAGGAGTATCAAATATCTGGTAACAGTATAATAATCATGCCAAGTCCCCGTAAAAGTAATAGTCATGAATATGCAATATAATACTGGTGGTTTGCTAAGTCAATCGCGAGTATCTAGATAAGGATGAACGAATGGCGGCATATCTACAAGTCGTCCTTGCTTTAAAGTCTAAATTCCCCGGTTGCGACTTTAAGCTAGTCACAAGGTCCGAAAACAATCACACTGACTCCTTTGCCAACCTAGTATCAGCGTTGGAGCACCAATTCACGCGAGAGATCCCTGTCAAACACATTGTGAAGCTGGAGAGATACTTTGCCTCGATGCCTTGCCGGGATGGAGGGATCCCATCATTGCCTATCTGAAGGATAGGACGCTGCCTAGCTAGGAAGCGCAAAAACTCCAGCACATGGCCACCAGATACATCCTCGTAGGAGACTTCTTGTATAAGAAGTCTTACTCCAAGTTGCACCCTGACTCATACTTGAGATGCCTTGGAACCGACGAAGCAGAAGTGCAATGCAGGAGATCCACGATGACTGTGGGAACCATGCTAGGGGCCATCTCTTGCCCACAAAGTCATCAACCAGGGGTACTATTGGCCCAAGATGTTTGATGATGTCAAAGTATATGTGGAAAGTGTCCACAATGTCAAAGGACCCCCTTCTCCAATAGACCAAGCGAAAACCTCCACGCTCTGTGGAGTCCCTGACCCTTCTTGCAGTGGGGACTCGACGTGGTAGGCCCTCTTCTCCGAGCTCAACCTGAGCTCAGGTTTCTATTGGTAGTTACGAACTACTTCACCAAGTGGATAAAAGCGTGCCACTCTCCGATGTCACATGACATCAGATTGTCAAATTTCTTTGGCAAAATATTATATATCGCTTTGGGCACCCTCACACCATCATCTCTGATAATGAGACAAAATTTTGCCAACAAACAGGTAGCTAGTTTCTATGTCAAGCACAAGATTGTCCGCCTGTTTTCCACCCTTACTACCCGCAAGGCAACGACCAGGCTGATATAAGCAATCGCACCATCATCGTCAGTCTTTGCAAGAGCTCAGGCAAAGAAAAAGGCGAATGGGCGAAAAGGCTCCCTATAGTGCTCTGGCATATCAGACCACCAAACGTATCTCGACAGGTGAGACTCCGTTCTTACTAGCTTACGGGACGGAGGTCATCATCACAGTTGACATCTGCATGCCAACACTCCGCACGAAAGAAATCGATTGGGACCAGAACATCTCTCAGCTTCGCTTAGCCCAAGATCAATCAGATGAGAGGCGACAACAAGCTTTAATTCGTATTCCCGCTTACCAACAACAGATCCGAGCCGCACATCACAAGAAAGTGAAGACCCGTGAATTTCAAGGTGGTGATTTGGTCTTGAACGTGTCATCTAGAGCACTCAAGAGAAAAATATCAGGAAGCTCGGACCCAACTGAGAGGGTCCATACACCATGGTCGCCAGAGGGGGCAAAGGTTCATACACTTTAGCCGATCAAGATGAAAAGACCCTCGGCAAGCAATGTAATTCTTTTCATTTGAGACGATATTATGTGTGAATCCTAATATATTCAATTAAAAGATTCACTATTGCACTCATCTCTAACTCAGTGACATTTTAGTAGTGTTTCAAAATCCTTCTTATGAAGGAAATTCCTACAACCTATAGCGGGTTCTCACCCTGATGGTTAAGCCTACACAGAGACTCTCCTGAAGATGAAAGTCTTTCTGATGGCTCTGACAGCCTATATCGGATCCTCACCCTGACGTCTAACTCTTACAACCTATAGCAGATTCTCACCCCGGTCTAAGCCTACACGGAGATTCTCTTGAAAGATGAAAGTCCTCTTATGACTTCGACAGTCTATATCGGGTTCACGCCCTGATGGCTAACTTGTACAACTAACATAGGGTTCTCACCCTGACGGTTAAGTCTACACGGAGACTCTCCTGAAAGATAAGTCCTCCTGACGGCTCTAACAACTTATATCGAGTTCTCACCCTGACGATTAAGCTACATGGAGACTCTTCTGAAAGATGGAAGGTCCTCCTGATGGCTCTGACAGCTTATATTGGATTCTCACCCTGACGGTGATCATCACAGCCCATATCGAGTTTGCACCCTGACGGCTAGGCCTAAACAGAGACTTTGCTGAAAGATGGAAGTCATTCTGATGGCTCTGACTGCTTATATCAGGTTCTCACCCTGACGGTTAGCACCAACAGCCTATATCGGATTCGCACCCCGACGGTTAAGCCTACACACAAAGACTCTCCTAAAAGATTGAAGTACTTCCGGTGGCTCCGACAGCCTATATCTGGTTCTCACCCTGACGCTTAGGTTACATGGAGACTCCCTGAAAAATAAAAGTCCTCCTGGTGGCTCTGACAGACTGTATTAGGTTCTCACCCTGATGGCTAAGCCTACACGAAGACTCTCCTAAAAGATGAAAGTCTTCCTGACCGCTCTGACAGCTTATATCGGGTTCTCACCCTAATGACTAACTTTTACAGCTTATATCGTGTTCTCACTCTGATGGTTAAGCCTTCACGGAGACTTTCATGAAAGATGAAAGTCCTCCTGATGGCTCCAACAACTTATATCGGGTTCTCACCCTGACGATTAACTCTTACATCTTATATCGGGTTCTCACTCTGGCAACTAAGCCTGCACGGAGACTCTCCAGACAGTCAGAAGTTCGACGACCTTTATCAGGTTCTCACCTGGACGATAGCCCCCGACAGGCTTTAAGACCAGATCCTAATGCCAACTAAACCATCTCGAGTAGAATGCAATAAAGCAATTGCTTTCCAGTTGTTCTCCCATGAAGTACAAGAAGATGCTCCAACTACTCGGTAAAGGGTCACACCGGAGGATGAGATTTGTCCGCTCTCCTCTCCAAGAAGGAGGCGGAGGGAGCATCTGTAGTGATCGAATTTTGACCCTCATCAAGATCATGACACGTATCCCGCCATGTTAGGAGTGATCTAGAGAATAACAAACTTGACATGCCAGCAAGCCCATTACGGGCTCAAGGAGAAAGCCTCGGGTCCTGCCCTGAGCTCACACTCGTGTCGATTTATCTACACAGATTGGCGACTATCAGGTCCCTTTCGGGGCAACATCAGTCTGGGTCATTTATCTAGATGTTAAACTTGGGCCAAACTATTCTGCTAGTCGGAGGCCTCATCGTCCGCAACGAAGGCCCTCCACAAAGATAGTCGCTTCTACACTTATTATAGTTTAAACGTCAGGATCCCCGCGATTTATGGATTCAATTATGCCCTCGGATCATCTCCACGTTCTAAACGCTATAACGCCCCACTTACTGCGAACTGTTATGGACAGTCGCGGACATCTCTGCATGACAATCCTTACAATCAAGTGGCACGATCTGAGCAGTTACAAGGAAATCACAACGTGCCAAACGTGCAGTTGCTGAGATCTGAAATACTCGTCGTACATGAACAGCTTGTTAGGTATTTATATTGCTTCTCATCGAAAAGGGGTTCACTTCTGATTACCACCGATAACACCACACATAAGTATTCTTTACTTTCCTTAAACAAGATACTTATTCTCACGCTCGAAAGTCTTCGACTGGCACCACACCGTTGCTCCTGACCTAAAAGTGTTATTCCCTTTTGTACAGTGACGCATCGATCTGGCGGGTACGAAAACGTCACTACAACGTATATATGCAAGTCGGAAATACCCTCACGTATATACGCTAAGCATCAATACAGACAAGAATCAGAGAGCGGAAGCACAGTGGTAATATACATTCCAACAGAAAAGTACAAGTATATGGTTAGCACAGAAATGATACAATATTACAGCAATATTACATCACCAGAAAATACAAATGTACAATACATGAAGAGATATACAAAGCTGAGAGATACTCACGAGCAGCAAGAGAGGTCTTGAGAACCAACATGAGAGGAACTGGATGGAAGAGCTGCGGCGATGATCCAAGCTTCTGCTGCACTTTGATCGTTACGGAAGGATCGACTGTATACTCTGATCAACTACAATAAGGCACCAAGGTCCGGTCTCTAGAATCTGGACATGAGAATTCAGGGTTGTCAGACGCAACCCTGTGAGTACATATAATAAAGCCAAATGGCGTGCATAACGAGCACACGTGT